>JAAGAY010147966.1:27111-152016 GCA_011801015.1 Ardeotis arabs
GTGGAGGGGGCGTGGCGGGCGGGACGCGGGTGGGGTCTGCGGGCAGGTGAAGGGCTGCGGGTGTGGGAGGTGCGCGGCGGCCGAGGTCGCCGGTGCGGGGGGGTTCTCCCAGGCCGGCGGGCTCGGGCAGCCGCCTCAGTTCCCCGGCCGCGGGAGCCGCGCTCCGCAGCGGGGTCGGGGTTGCGCCGTGTGCCGGGCGGCTGCAGCTCCAGGGCCGTTGCTTTTACCAAGCCCCGAACCAAAATCCTTCAAAAACTGGGATTTTGAGGACTTTACCCATCACAGCAGTCACCTCTCACCCGTCTCTCGAGAGGGCAGAGAAGGTAAGAGGTGCGGTGAGCTGCATGCAGGTCTGTCGCTGCTCCCAAATCCCCCCGCTGCCCTCGGGGATCAGTCCGAGCTCCTCAGAGTTTGGGTTTTCTCCTGGGTCGGTGCTTTGGCCGTGGCTGTCCGAGCTGTCCTGCCCTGGCAGCGTCTCGGAGCGCACACCTTGCAGCCAGGCCGGGGTGGAGAGGGGCTTATCTCCCTCTCTCTGCTTGCCTTGGCTCTGAGGGAAAGCAAACTGCAGCTCTCGAAGGCCTGTGTGCTGTGAGCAAGGAAAACTGCTGAGCCTGCAGGGATATCGCTTTTTTCAGCTGCTCTGATGAAGGTAAAATTACCATTCTGTTGTAGTTGTAACTTAATGGAAAAGACTTGTTTAATCAGAAACTGTTACTTTTCTATTTACAGTAGTCTGTGGTTCCAAGTTAAGCTTTCAGTGCTGCTTCCCATAAGGTGTTAATATCCTCCCTGTGAGGCATCTCTGGCAGCTTCAGTGTCTTCTGGCGTTTGACATGGGATGGCTTTGAAGTGTTGCTTTTGAAACTGGATAAGGCAAGCGGAGAGCCGTTATCTCAGTTGTTTGAAGAGAAAAACCAAAGCCAGCGTGCTGGGGCTGTGCTCTAACATGTCCCTGTGCGATGGCACAGCTCACTGCGCTGCACCCTGTGCTCGGGCTGGGGTGTGTGGTGTGAACAGGATTAATCTCCAGGCACAGCAATAAATTGCTTTCCTCGGTTTGCTTCCTTGGCTTTTGCTTGGAGAAGGCCAGATCTTAGCAACCAGGAGTGTAAGCACCAGCCTCTTACCGTTCCAGTGAGGAGTTCAGGCATGTTATTGTTTGATACAGTATGAAGGCTGGGTTTTAAGTCACAGTAGGTGCTGGGCCACTGGATCCTGATAGTTTTCTTTTTTGAGGCAAGCTGTGTTCACTGGCATGAAGTGCCTTCAACCTAGAAGTGTCTCTAGCTGTTTCTTCTGCTTGCTTTTGGGATATGTTTTGTGGGTTGGAGCTAGCATGCTTGGAGTTGGACATGTATGTGTGCATGTGCTCCCAGGACAGCTCCTGGCCCAGAGAGGGGGCACAGCTGCTCATCCATCTTCTGGAGCTGAGCTGCAAGGGGACCTCATCTGTCCCAGCATTGCCCCAGAGAACGGTGAGGTGCCCCCATCACTTCACATAGTTTGTTGGTGCTTTACTTCTGCAATGGCTTTCAGAGCCTGTGCTGATGGGTTGTTCATTAAACCCTACATGTCTTTGCCTGATACAATTGTTCTTGCACTAACCAGACTCTCAGGGCTGAGGTTTCTTTTGCTGGGTTGTGAGATTTCTCTTCCCTTACGGGCTCTTGTGAGGTGGCTACAGTGGGAATCTTATCAGCCTGTGGCAGAGGAGGTGTTTGGAAGGACAGTGCAGCAGTGTTCTGTTTGCTGGAGGAAGAAGCAGCACCGCTTAGGTAGAGGTCACCACAGGAGCTTATGTTAAGGTTTAGCCCTTGGCTAGGTTTGAAGAGGTGGCACTACACTGAGCGTGTCACTGTTCTTCTCCCAAGGGTCTGCTGCCCAGAGTATAGCATCTCTTCTTGCTGGTGTTTGTTCCCTGAAGTTACTGAAGGGTACATTAACCCAGTTGTTCCTGCCAGCCTTTCTTGAACTGCAGAAAGAACAGTCCTGTCTGAAAGCCAAGTCTTCTGTGAAGTGTCAGTGCTGACCTTAGAGGAGCCTTTATAGGGTCATTGCTACCCAGGAGCAGGGGAAGGAGCAACCTCTTTTGTAAGAGGCTTAAGGGAAAAGCTGGGGCTGCTGGATGGCTTCTGCAGACCACTAGCAGGGGGGTTTGGCTCTTCAGAGGATGCATCTGCCTGGCTAGAGGGCAGAGAGGATAAATCCGATGCCAATCAGGGCATGCCAGGCTGTTGGAGGGGAAGGGGTGTGTGTTGGTGAAGAGCTCAGTGTAAGCACAGTGTCTGTGCTGAAGTTGTGGAAGGCAGTTTGCTAACATCAGAAATCAATATGTGTAATTACTCTCCCTTGGGAGGATCTCTGGGGAGAGCATACCCATTTCTACCCTGATGCAGGTGGATGATGGGCAGGTGATGGGTCTGTTCAGCAGCACAAAGCACTGACTGGAGCAGGAGGCAGGCTCGGCTTATGTGGGAGATAGCCCTTGGCTTCTGGGCTCTGTGCAGGTCCTGCGTGGACAGCGCTGGGCAATGCAAGTAGGCAAAAGGTGGGAGGGAAAATGGTTTGTGTGAGGCCAGCAGCTGAGTTTTGGGCAGCATCAGTCTGTAGAAGGAGCTCTCCTGACAGCCCAGTGTGAAGGAGGGTGAGCAGTCAAGGCTTCTGGGTGGGTTATCACCCTCTGACTTGGGGTAGGGGGAGACTTCTTCCTGCACAGCCTCTGGCAGGTGCTTGCTGCTCCCCAGCTGTGTTGTTGCTGAAGTTCAGCTGTTGGTGATGACAGGTCCCTTTGCTGAGGGCCGGTGTTGGAGGCAAGTTATCTGTTCAGCTTCTGGCCTGAGCTGTCAGTGTAAAAGCAAAGTATAAAGTTGGTATGAGATAAAATGTTACTGGCTTGTGCCTTGAAAGATAAGAAAGCAGACACACCTGGGGAAAACTAGATATAGAGTAACCCTTATCAAAATCCTTCCTCTCAGATCTTTCTCTTCATGATTTCTTCTCCTCTAATCTGGAGTCCTTTTTGTTTGGGCACAGAATGTCATTTGCTTTGAGAAGTGAGCATCCAACATGCAGGGAGGTGACCCAGTCATCAGAAAACGTGGATGAAGAAATGAATGTGGGTAGTTGGCTGTAAAAGCGGTGGAGATGACTGAAGTGTACAGAAGCAGTTGTTGACATAATGCAGTCATCGTGGCAGATCTGAAGGCTGATTAGTGATGTTTGTATAGATAAAGCATCAAAGCATTGGGTACAGCAGATAAATAAATGATATACAATAATGCCATGTAGTCAAGCATGTTGTTTTAATTAAGATAGTGGTTAAACTTAGCATAGTTGGAGAAAAATGTCTGAAATCTTCTAAAAAAAAAAAAATCCTGATAACTGATACTGATAATTGATAAATTGGGGTAGGATACTAATCTGAAAGATAATGGTGGGAACAAGCTGCAGAGACTTCATGGATGTGTGGGAGGGTGGCTGCTGATTTGTGGTGGTGAGGGAGGTGTAAATATACATCCATGATCCCAGCTACTCCAACTCAGATGTTTCCCAGGCTTATGTAGTTGGCCACAGGTGGTGGCTTTAAGGATTGAGTCCTTCATCACAGAAAAACATGCTCAGTTAGGGACATCTGCACCTGGCCAGGATGATGCAGATTCCTTTGGAGGATGTTGCGGAACTGTCAAGAAATGGAGCTGCTCAGGCCCTGGGTGTTAGCATCAGCTCTACACCAGCAAGTGTAGTGTGCCTCAGGCCCAGAGCTGCCTGTCCTACAGGTGTGGGCCTTTGGTGCTGGTCTGGGTGAAAAGTGGCACCTGGTGACAGGCACAGGGGAGAAGGGATGAAACCAGAGATGTGGTGAAGCAGGCAGGTCTCCCATGGGTAAGGCTTGTACCTTACTTCGAAGGTTGCTATGAATTAGCAAGTGTAGCATCTTTTTTTCCAGAATCAAATGTCAAGGCTATCAAAAAATCCATCTGGAAATCTGACTCAACTTTTCGTATTTTCTTAGTTTCCAGCTGCTGTGTTGCTTTCCATTCTATTTTTCCCCTGTACCCTATACAAATACAGTGACTTTATAGAGTTCATAATTAATGATGGGGTGCAGTCAAGCACCACATAACTTGCAATTTTAACTTGCTTAAGAATTTGCAGTCTGGATTTGTCAGTCACTTTTCCTATTGGGTTAAGTCTTTAGAGATGTTTTTCTGTTCCATTGCAGTTTTCAGTTTTATTTTTGGCACAAGTGATATGGACAGAAACAGAGGGAGAAGCATAAATATTTGTCATAAGTGTCAAGTACATGACATTGGAGAATGATTTTTTTTTTTTATTGCTTTCATGTGCTGGTGTCCCTGGATGGGGAAGTTCTTCTGAAAGGTCAAAACCTTTTGGGGACATAGCTTCTCAGCAGGCTGAGGCTTGCAGCTGAAAGGGGAGGCTGTCCTGTGGCAGCTGGGAGCTTCTCATCCCAGAAACCTGCTGGTTCAGGGTGTGAACCTGGCTGAAAATGAACCTTTGTCTTTTATTTCTTGATGGCACCCAGTGCATGAGCTGAGTCATGCTTTGTGGATAAAGGTGTGGTTTGTTGAGGACTTGTTGCTTTTGGGTTGCTGCCCTGGGCAGGAATTATTTTAGGGCGAGTACCTCTGAAATAGTCATAGTTCTTTTTGCCAGAAGCCATGTGGGATTAATTTAGCCTGTTTGTCTCTGGGGTGCTTTCAGTGTTTTTGCAGATTAGAAGGCTGTGAAATGTTGTGATTAATTCTTCAGTACTGTTCAGAGTTTATGGTGAAGTCGTTAGCTAGTTAACAGTGGCTGCTTTAATTATTCTGGTGTGAGTGTAAACAGTGAGGCTGTGATGTGCCACTGTCTTCTGGAGCAGCACTCAGATCTGTGTCTTTGAGACATAGGCATCCTTCCCCTTTCTCCTGTTCCCATGCAGTATTCCCTGCAGAGCAGCTCTGTGGACAAGCGGGAAAGCTGTGGGAGCCCAGCCTTCCCTTCTGCTGATACCAGTGCTGAGTGGCAACTGCTCCCCTGAGGTCAGCGGAGCCAAACTCATTGCCTCGCTTGTTTTTTGTTACCTTCTGCAATCCCTGTCTCCGGTAGTTTCCACTCACACCAGTATAAGGGAGGAGGACCATGTCCCATCCTTTTCAGCTGGCAGCAGAGCCTGGGGTCTGGATGGGATGCAGAGCGGAGATGGGGCAGAGGGATCTGTATTAAGCCGTCAGGAGCACAGAGCTGTGTGCCAAGGTGGAGGGAAGAGAAGCTCCCTGAAACCTGCAGTTCCTGTACAATATCCCATGAATGTTTCAGGGGTGTGCTGATTGTTTCTTAGACAAGTGGCTCCATAATTGTGTGACCTTGGGAGGACAAAGCATTAATGACACATTATAGATGGCTATTAGACAGTTATTCTGATGGGGAAACTGTGCAGAGCAAGACTCCAGACTTTGCACAGCTGTGCAGATAACATTTTGTTCAGCTTGAGAAGAAAAAAAAAATCTTGCCTCTAGTGTTCTCTCTTTACATGGATTTATGCTATGGCTGTTGAACTCTAAGCATGCTAAGTGGAAGCAAGTCCTGCAGACCCACGAGACTTTCAACTGGAGAAGGATAATTTGGTATGTAGGGTGTTAAATTAACACAAAGACGACTCATTCAGTTGTTTCCTCTGCTACAGATTTCCTTGGTAACCTGGGAAAAAAAAAAAACCTGGAGCTCAAATTCACAGATAGACCCTAACATTGAGTACTTAGCATGAGTGTTAAAATAGGAGCAGACATGAGGGGCTCAGCTGGGGTGGGAAAGGGAGAAATAAAGAAATGCTGTGGAAGCCCAGGCTGAATAACACCTTCTGAGGATGTGTTAGTGTTGGATTTGTGACTGTGGTGAAGGTGTGAATCTGTTATACTAAGGGGTGTGAGATCTTCATACTCTAGTGACCTGGACTTTAGTGCCTGCATTTGACATTTTGCTACTGTACTGGACCAGTGCTCTGCTGTCCTTCTGCTGGGTTGTGTTCACAATTTTGTGTGGCAGCCTTGTGAGCACAGTAAAGCTTGGACCAGCCACCCCATAGTTTGTTTTGGTTTTGCCCTGCTTTTGCATGGTGCACGCAGACTATTTTGCTGTTGATGCCTTGTAGTAATGAGAGAGACTTTAGCATGGGTTTTCCCTCTTCCCCCCTCTGACTCTAGGTTCAGGTTTCAATTCTATAGAATAGAAGTGAGTCCTAAAACCACAGAAGAGCTGGTGAGGACAGGATTTTTTAACATACAGGTAGTATGGGCACAGAATCATGAAGCACACAGTTTGCAGCTGCAGATAAAGCTGAAGGAATTAAGCAGCAGCAGGAAAAAAAGTGCCAGTACAGCTTTGCAGTATACTGCATGCATGCATACCTACCTGAGGCTGGCTCTCATTACCAGCTCCCATGCTGTTCTGCTGCTGCATCCAGCTCTGTCAAGTTATTCTCAACTAGCTCCTGCCTTTGTGCTTCCTCACCACGGTACTGGCAACATGCAGGCATCACAGAAGCTTTTCTACTGCCTCTGGACCTCCTCCTGTGCTCGATGCAGCTGGTGGTCTTAGTCTGATCTACTGCTCAGATGTGGGCTCTCAGGGAGAAATTGGGATGCTCAAAGGTCCCCTGGTATGTAGAGAGAGTGTAGCTGTGGCTTCCTACTGGATGTCTGCTACCAGACCCTCCCTTCCTCTCATACAGCCCCAGCATGTGGGGCCTTGCCTGTTTGTGGACAGCAAGCTGGAAGATGTGTGAGCTGCCTCCTTATTAGGAGCCTGGGATGGATGTGATCTGAGGATGAATCACAGCTCTGTCAGGGAAGGAGGCTTCCTTGCTGCAGCATGTGAGAAGTGATTGATGGTTACATGAAAGGAGAAGGACTGATTTGCCCTTCAAGGGAGCTGAATGCTGCCTTGGAAAAGTGTATTTTGCTTCTTCAGAGCTTCCCTCCTTGTCTTTTTTGCACATGGCTGCAGATCAGTGTGGAAAAACTGAGGAAAGGAGTAAGAACTGGGTTGGGATAGTGGTGAGCTACAAGGCGGTACCCCTCTGCCAGAGCTCAAGATATGTGAAAGGCAGCAGGACCTGGTGCAGTGCTCCTGTGACAAAAATTATTACATTATACATGCATAAACCAACCACTTAGACTAGTCAAGTCTTAATTTTGGCACTTCTGAACACCTGCTTCTGGTAATACTGCCTCGGTAGTGCTGTTCTGTGTTATTTGTCTGGAACCAAGGGTTTGAGTCCTCTTGTGCTAACGGTGTGCCTGCCCCAAGTGGCAGTATGAGGACAGAAGGTTCATCCTCTGACCTCCTACTGATGAGATGCTTTGATGCTGAAGTCCAGATTGACCCTTCTATAGCTGTCAGGTAGCTTGACTGACAGAGCATAATGATATCTGAGGCTCCCAGCTCTGTGAAGCAGAGCGTAAAACAGACCTGAGATGAGGGTTTTCTTGCCTTGCTGTGTCAGCACCTCATCCCCAGGCTGACAGACAGGGCTGGAGAAGTGGAAGATGTCTGAGTGCAGCTTGTCAGGCCAACCCTTGCTGAGCGCAGAGGGAACAAATGTGTGCCTCTGCCTCAGGGCCGGGGTATGGGGTTACCATGCATGCAGGGTGTGATTCGTTGGGATGGTGAGAATAAGGTCCTCTGGCTCAGCTTCTCTTACTGTACAGCACTGGCAGGGGAAAGGCTGGGGAAGTGTGAACATCTGAGGAAAGAGGCAGGATGAAGGGTTTTATGGGATTATCAGAGGGCCTGTAGCTTTCTCTACAGTGCTGTCGGGTCAGTCCAGACCACTCAGAGGTGTGATGGAGGCTTTACCTGCCTGTGTCCTGCAGCAGTGTTCATGAACCTCGGTGCTCTCAGCTGGCAAATCAGGCCACATCGCTACTGTGCAGTTACACACTAGAGAGATCAGGCATCTCTTCTAGCGTGTTTCCATACTCTTAATCAGGCTTCTGCATTTTTCCTTTCTCATACAGTGTTAATGTGAGCTTGTAATTTGCTTTGAAGCAATAGTAAAAAGGTGTAGTTTATTCGTAGCAGTTGCTGGGAGTCCATTCCTTAATGCCAGATTGATTGATTGAAGTCAGACTGCAGAGTGGAACTGGCCTTTTTTGTTAGTTTCCAGAGTTTGCTGTTTCCAAGGAGCCAAAAAGTGGCTATGCTTTACCTGAATGCCACTGTATCTAACCGTTAGCCATCCAGAATGATTACCACAGATGCAAAAGCGCACTATTAGATTATGCCCCACCTGTGGGAATTAATTCTTCTGTGTCGTGTCCTCCCAGCCACTGAATGAATGAATGAGCAAAACCAGTACTGCTTTCCCCATGATCTTCCAAACATCTGCTTGCCCCATCATTTCTTGTGTGAAGAGCATGATGTTCACATCAGGGACCAGTGTTTTCTCTGTACAGCATCAGGCACAGGTGATAACTGAGTCTGAAATGTTGCAGCAATGGAAAATAAGCCCAAGTCAAAGAATTGCAGATGCTTTGGGAGATGCAAGGCCAAAGGGCTGTTTGTTAGCTAAAGTGATGTCTCTGATTTGATTCCAGATTAGCGTGTTGCTGCGCTGCCTTTGATTCGGTGCCTGCCCAGCTTTCCTGCGGAAGCCCCCTCCCTTCATACCCAGAGAGATCCCTGGCCCTCACTGCTCGCAGGGCTGAGGCCGCTTGCCCTTGCTTGCCGCTTGCAGTGGGTGCACTAGCCTCCTGCTAGCGGCATGGCTGCAATGCCAAGGTATTCTTGAGTCTTTGCTGTGGGCTGGATAAAACCACCTGGATTCATTGAGGGTGTGTTGTGGTTACTGCAAAGTGCTGAGACTTGCATTCCACTAAGGTCTTGTGGAGGAAAGGAAGCCTTCCAGAGTCTGAAATACTCCATGTTCTTTAGGTATGAATAAATATTTGCTTGGCCTGAAATGTTCTGCTGTGAAATCCATTGCAGTCTCTTTGTCTAAGACAATGAGTCTCCTTTCTTCTCTCTCTCTCCTCCCATGCCCCAGCTTTTATTAACCTAGAAATGTGCTGACACTTTGCCATCAGACTGGTTTCTAGCACATGAGGGAGCTCAGCAGAGTGTCTTTGCAAGTTGTCAGTGTAGCGGCATGCAAGAGAAGAGGAAGACGGCTCAGAGTTGTTTGTCTCCTGGGGAATTTGCTCTTCCTAACTGATGGCTTTCTGCAAAAGTGTCTGACAACTCTGTCCATGTGTATCTGTTCCTCCCTAAAGAAAGGGTGTGGGATTGGGGAGTCAGTGAAGAAAGCTATTTCATCATTGTGCTTGAATACATTTATTTTGGCAGCGCTCCCTCCTGTAGAGAATCCCTGTCCCACCATGCAAGCGTACTGATTTGAGCCTCCTTGAAGCTGTCTGTTCCCCTGTCGTGACCTGTGGATCAGTCGGTGCCTCTGCAGTTCTTGTTTTACTTTCTTGGCAAGAAGCCTATGACTCATAGTAAGTCCTGTCCTTCTCTACTCTACAGGAGGCTGAGCAGTCTAACACTGTCTCATAAGAGTTTTCTTGGTTCATCTGTGGAATTTCTGCAGTTCTCCGATTTGGTGGCAGGTCTGGTTCCTGAGGGCCTGGGTGAAGCCTCTGTGTTTTTGCAGGAGCAAGTACAGGTGACTGCACTGTTCGGGATGGACTGAGCTCCTGCCAGCGGCTGAAGGCAGTTTGCTTGTACCTGCACAGTTAGTACCATGAAACAAAGTCATCCTAACCACTCATTGCTGACATTGAGAAGCACCATTTCTAGAAGCAACCTGGCTATTCCATAGTCTTTGTCCTCTTCTGAACCCTTCTGCATCCCCTGAGCTAAGCAGTGCTGGTAGATGGGAAGTCCAGTGTCCAGGCTGAGGCACTTGTGGTCAGCCAGCTCTGAGGCAAATGGCATGTCCATTCTCCTGATGGCTTCCAGCCTCCCAGGGCCTGGCTCTTCCTGACCCGCACAGCCCCATCCTCTGTCTAGACAGCCCTGTGGACGTTCACCATGGGCTTTGTGGGGATCAGCTGAGCAGCTCCTGGAGGCAGGCAGGAAGCCCAGAGCTGGAGCACAGGCTGCTGAGCAGGAGGGGTGTGGAGAAACCTGCCCAAAAGGGACTCTGAAGATGGTCTGAGGTCACTGTTAAGTCTGAACAGCCGCAGCGACACTCAGTTGGGAAACCTGACCTGCAAAAGCTGGAGCCTTTAAGGATGTGACGGGGAAAGGAGTGAAACACCCCTCTGTCATGGTGAAGACCTGGGCTATATGGCCTTGGGAATCCACATCACCCTTGCCTTGTTCCTCTGCAAAGCTGAGGCTGTTTGGAACAGAGTACAGCTCCTGTCGTGGCTGTCACCATGGCCAGCTGAAACTGGTTGAGGAGTGTGACACCAGCAAAATCTTAGAGTCAAACTCGTCTTCTGATTGCTGGGTCACTTATTCAGCAGCAGAGCTGGGTGCTCTCTGGGCCTGTCTGTGAGATGACTGTCTCTGACCAAGCGTAAACCACAGTCTTGCTGTTCTTCATCCCAGTCCCATTCCCCAGACTGGAACTGCCACAAACTGTGTTCCTAGTAGCAGGGATGCCCAAAGTGTCTGGGGGCTTCGGGACCCTTCACTTCAGACTCCTGCAAACAGCAACTCTAACACCTCCCATGCATGGAGGGGTGATGTTGATGAAAGGAGGTTCCTCACATTAAAACCAAACGGACTGCAACTGCTCCTTGTATGAAGCTGGAAGCCCTTGTGCTTGCCACCCCTCTCAGATGCTGGGGAGCTGCTGTTCCTTCCCGTGGTGCCAGGCAGGTCCTGCATCTGGCTCTGCGGTGTATTAAGCCAAGCATGCCCAGATGATTAGGGTGAGCAGAGTCTCTCCCCTATCAAACTGTTCTGGCTACAATTTTGTCTGCTTAGAAACATGTCACTTTTCTAGCCTTCCAAGCCCACCTCCCACAGAGCATGGGAATTGTAAGTATTTAGGCATATAATAAGAATGAAGTAATTAAAATCCTTAATTTTATTTTTCTTGTTGGAGTCTAATTCCTTTGATTTAAAGGGTGGTAGTAGCTAATTGGATTCTGGGCCAGACTTGCACAGGCAGCCGGGGGGAAGGGACTGCAAATGAGCCTAGCCAGGAAATTGCACATTTAAATATAGTTCTTGGTAGGGTCAGCAAAACACCCAAGGGGCAAATTAAGAATAAAATTTCTACTGTAATGTGTTCATTTAGCTGCAGACATCATCTTAAGGGAAACAAAAAGGAAGCTTGGGACTGAGGAGAGCGAATTGAAAGGTCAGTGTCCCTTCTGCAGTGCATTTGTGTACTGCTGCAAGTCTCTCCTAGGCAGTAACATCCTTCTCTTGTCCTCTGGGTTGGCTAGTGTGTTGGCTGCTTCCAAGAAGAAAGCACTGCAGAGATTTTTGGGGCTATGGAGGGGTTGGTGATTTCACTGGAGGATGTAAATCCATAGCTCACATAGTGCTGTGGGGCATTAGTTTTCCAGTACTGTTTGTGCCTTGATTCCTGCATGGCCAGCTGGATGTGCAGCAGAGCTCACCTACTCTTTGGTGGCACTTTAAGAACAGCCTGAATTAGTCCTTGGCAACTTAAATTTCTCCTCATGGCTAAGATAGAGGTACTGCTGGTGATGGGGGAGGAGAAATGCAGAATAGCAGCTTGTTTTGTTTCCCAGGACCTCGGACTTATCCTTCAGTGCTCTTCCTTTGGTTTTGACTGTCCCCAGGGGAAGGCCACGAGCTCAGGGAGGCAGAGCTTGTTGGGAATGAGGCCTGATCCTACATCCCTCCCTCTCTGGAGGGCTGCAGAGCTGTTGGCCATTCAATCCAGCTGGAATAGGATCTCATAAAAGCTGTGGACACCCACAGGGGTAGTGGGGAGCTCCTCATCCCACCCTGCCTGCAGCTTTTCAGAGCTCAGTATGATGCTCCATGAACAAGTTTCAGTGAGCCAAATTGAGCTGTGTGAGCAGCTGGAGCATGGTAGTGGGGTGCCTTCAAGACCTGCTGGAGGCCTGTAACTGGGTGTCTTTCACCTTGTCATTTATAAATGGCATGCAGGAAATACCTTGGGATCACTTAGAAGTGGTTCAAACCTTGAACTTGGCAGGCTCCAAACCTGGAAGACAAGTGAAAGGAAGCATTAAGGAAGGAGCAAAATGCTTTTGTTTGCTTTTATTAATCTGGGGGTGTGATTCACCTGAGTGGTCACTTTGTGGCAGATGAACCCTTTGAAAAATCACACCTGAGATGACAGCCCTGTGTCACTTGGTAGGGTTTTCCTTGCCGCTGCTCCCTAAACAGACAGGCAGGCTTGTTTGTGCAAGTGCTGGTTGGGGCTGGACTTCCAAGAGGTTCAGTACCCACTGAAGTGCACTGGCCTTTTGGGGATCATTTCTTAAGCTCTCTTTAATGCCTCCTTTGATTATAAGCTCTTTGAGCCAAAGCTTACCTTTCAGTGTGCCTTACAGCATTAAGCACAGTGGGGCAGTGAGCTCTGTATTAATTGGTGCTGTTGCCAAGCTATTGAAAAGTTGGAATAACCTGGCCAAATTTTCAAGTGCTGGTCTAGGCTCTCTGCCTGGATGTTAAAAAGGGAAAGCTAATTACAGTGTGAACCAAGGAGAACAGGCTGGCCTGAAGGAAACATCGTTAAGGTTCTCCTCAGGCCCCAGGTCAGCTCATGTCAAATCACAGCTGCATCAGTGTCTAAATTTCTTCCTCCTTCAGTTCAATATCCACCAAGTGATTTCTTGCAAGTGTAACCACCTTTTATGTCAAGAGAATGAATGCTGACTGTTTTCTCTAAATCAAGATAATAGATCTTGGGCTGGGATTGCAGAAGCAAATAGAAGAGGACAGTCTCTTCCCTTGCCTTCCCTCCTTGCTCTGTATCACTCTACAGAGTATTTGTGTTGGCTTCCTGCTGTCGTGGGGTCTGCCATGGGGCGGTGAGTCTGTGTGGGGTTTATCCTCCCTGACACCGTGTGAGATGGGTGTTGGAGGAGAGGTGGGGTCGTGATGCTGGGATATGTGGAAACCAAGCCTCAGAGCTGCTGCTGCATGCTCTCTGTGATGGAACGGGGAGCTTGGGGAGGCTGCCATGCTGGAGACCCAGGATGCAGAGCTCAATTCCCTTGAGCTTGCTTGACCACAACTTAGTAGAGAAACTTGAACCCTCAGAAGACACCTTAGAAGCCTTCACAGGACTGCTGGCAAGGCTAACTTGCCTGACACCACATGGCCATGCCGTTGCTACACCAGTTCCGTTGGTGTCAGTTTTCATCCTCTAGGATGGTCCATCTCATACTGTGGTCCTGAGCCTTTCTGACATGATTTTTCTCTTTAAAAGTTCATCTGGGAAGTAAATATGGAACAGAGAAATCCCTGAAAGATAAATAATCCTACAGTCTTCACCTGGACACAGCTCCCCAGGAAACAAAACTTGTGGTGCTCTGTTTAACACTTCATCGTCCTCCAGCAGTCCAGGGGCAGGCGGTGTTGAACTCCTGTTGCACAGTGGGGGAAGATGCTGTGTTTTGAGGTCAGGGTGAACTGAACAGTGTCAGATCCAGGCACAAATTTATCTGTATGTCTTGGATCACAAACCGTTGAAGGAGTTGGTGGGATGTTTGGATGTGGGTAAGGAGTGGGCAAGTGCAGTTTGACTTGGGTGCTGGCTAATAAAGAGTGTAGCACAGGAAATAAAATCCTCAGAGGAGATTTAATAATTGGGGAGAATAATTGTAAAGTACTTCAGAATATTAACCAGTGGCTGAATGCATCTAATTAGCTTAATGAAGCTGGATGGTTGGGTTCTTTTTTAATCAAACAGATGGGCAAAACATTATGCACAAAAAAATGAGATCTGAATACAATGAACACATTTAATTACCAAATAAAAGACAGAGAAAGGGTTTGTTTTTCAACTTGAGAAGTGAGAGATTCTTCTTCTCTGAATGCTCAAAAAGAGCCTTAAATGTCATTGTTTCTCAGAAGCCTCAGATAGTGACAATTATTATTTGCAATGGGTTGAGTGTTTGAGATGGAGCCAGCCCAGGGCTGGGTGCACCTGCGGGGAGGCGAGCAGGCGCTGGTGGCAGCAGCGCCTTGCACTGAGCGATTGGTGGCTGCTGTTGTGGTTGGATTCCCCAAGGGCAGACTGAGTAGCAGTAATACAGCTTAACCCACTGCTCCAAAGCCTTTTACCTAAGTGTTTGTATGTGGTCACCTCTGTTTTGCAGAAGGGGAGAGTGAGGAAGCAGTAGCCCGTGGTTAAGCAGGGTGTAAGTTCAGTGTTGAACTTATGGTGCTGGTCAAGATGCCCTCAGTATTCAGGGCACTTATGGGACGTTTCCCTGATGGCCTGTGCTTACATCATCTGCTTGGAGTTCCTGCACCCACCCATCTGTGATGCTGCTGACCCTGGTCAAAAAGATCAGTTCCTGCCACTGATTTCCCTGGCCTTCCTGCAGTGCTGGCTCCTGTCCCTGTTATGTACAGCGCCTGTTACAACACGCACGCTCTTCTGTAATCTGTATAACCAGTTTTGCTGTGCCATGGAAACCTGGTGTAAATCTATGCCTTGCTCTCCAGACAGGAAACTCCTCTCCATGTGAACCTCAAGTGCTTATGTAGGTGTGTAATGTAGATCTGTAATATCTGAGTCTTGCCAAGGCTGGGAGCATTTGCTCCAGTCTAATATTATAAGCTGAACAAGCCATTTTGATATTAAGCCTGTAATAATAACACCTTGTAGCTAAAGAGTGTGTTTTTCCCCATTGGTGGATTACTCAGCCCTGTTCTTTTGAGGCAGTGTTTAACAAAAGCAGAGACTTTCCCAGACTATATTTAATTAAACAGAGCTCGGAGATCTCTTCTGCTTCGTTTCAGTGCTGTGACTGTGTTGCTCTACAGTCTCCTCTCTGAGGCACTTACAAATGGAGCTTGTGTTCTGGATCACTGTCCCCTGCCCAGATGTGCCTGTCCAGATGTGCCCAATGGTGTGCTAATCCTGGAGGGGCTCAGGTACATCGGGACCCACAGGCTCCAGCTGCTCTTTAGCATGGTAGGGAATGTGGCACTTGGGGCAGCCTCTGAAGCTGGATGTGGCCCATTCAAGTGGCAGCTCAACTAACATGCTTTACATTCCAACTAATATCTGGGGTCCTAATTTCTACCTGCTTCCTTTTTTGTTGCTAATGTAGGTATAGGAGCATTTGGAGTATGATGGCTTGGTTATCAACAACTAGACACAAAGTGAAGGCTTTAATTTGAAGGCTCCTTATTTCTGTCTTAGGAGGTATCTGAGCAGATGGTGATATGCTCTGGTTTTGCTTATTGTTGCAGATTATTTGCCAGATAATTTTTCTGACTAATCCCTTGGCCTGTAGGCTGTTTAAAATCCTCAAGTCAGGTTTCTGGTAGAAACACTTATGTTTGCAAATTTTAAAATCTGTTGCTGTGCCTGCTTGCTGATGTCACTGTGAGCAGGAGGCTTTTTTCTGGGTGGCAGATGCCCTTTGTCTAGAGAAGAGGGGCAACTTCTAAAGCAGAACCTCCCTCCAAGTGTCAGGATGGGAAGCAGCACCTTCCTGCCTGGTTTTGGGTTTGATTTTAAAGCATGGTATGACCGAAGTCCTAACCTCAACGTTGGCAACATCGCACTGGCCTCCCTGAGGTCGCATGGCTGTTTTGCGTGGCATGGTAAGGAGGCAGTCCTGCTGATGCGGAGCTGGCTTTGTGCAGGTGGTGCTGCATAACTTCACCTGTGCAGAGCAGCAGTCAGGTGATTTCCCTGGATGTAGCTGGGTAGGACACTGGTAGCAGCACTGATGGAGGTACTGCAGCCACTGACACAGCTCTCCCTCTGCTGAAAGGCTGCTGTGATTTTTTTAATTATTATTATTTTCTTCCCTCATCTCTTGCCACCTCTCCCTTTAAAAAAAAAAAAAAAACTTGCTCTGATGTCTCTGGAGAGCTGGCTATGGTAACTGCTTGACTGATTTATTCTAGTATTTTAACATTTACTGGATTTACATAACAGCCAAACAATCTGTTTCAGGAGTTTAATATAAACCCAACTCTAGTGAGTCACATCCATGTTAGCAGTAATGCAAAGAGAGGCAGCTGAGGGAGTGAGGAGGTGACTTTTTCTGGGTTTCTGCATGGGAATATCTGGCTGCCTGAAATGTCTCTGACACCTCATAGCTGAGTGATGCTGCCAGTTCTCCTCCACCATCAGGGAGTTCTGAAACTTCAAAAGAGAAATGGGTGCGTCATACCAGCGCTCCCATCGCTGCCACTGGCCGAACTGGGTGGCCTTTGCAGAGGTACCTGGGCAGTGCTGTGTGTCCCTGGCACTCCACAACCTAGTAGCATGTTAGGTACCCTCATCTGATGTGAGAGGGAGTGTAACTATGAGAGTTGCAAGATAAAGCCTGTAGTGATTTGCTGCTTGTTTTTTCAAATAAAAACCATGTAGCCCTTGTTTGTGCCAGAACTTTGTGGGCCAGCTCCTCAAGAAGAGCACATGGGCGCAGCAGCAGGCAGGATGCTGATGCGCACCAGCGGGCATCCCTGCTCTCCTCCTCGGAACCGGCTGCACCAACCCGTGTGCAGGGTGTGGGGGCTGGAGAGAGTTGAGCCCAGCCAGGTGAGAGCTGGCCCTGTGCTGCCATGGCAAGTCAGTGGAGCAATTGGGTTTTCCTTGCCCAGGCGTGAGCCAGGTGAGCAGGGTTTGTTCCTTGGGGACAGCAGCAGTGAGATCCACCAGGATTATTAACAGCAGGGGTTTCCCAGATGGTGGTGCATAACCTGCTGCTGCAGGTCCTATCCATGCAAAATAATTTTGGGCCTCTGTCAGTTGTCTTATACAGTTGTATGAACACAGCAAGCTTCCAGAGCTGCTCTGCCATGGGCAGCCTGGCCCTCCCTGCTCCAGAGGCTCTGTCACCTCTGTAATGGTGGGATTGTAATGTGGTCAAGGAAAACGGGTTTCCAACTTGAGTTGTCATTTATGAAAATCTTAAGCAAGAGGCAGCTGAAATGGAATAGCTGGGTTTGTGTGACTGCCTGCGTTACAGGTTGGCTGATCAGCTAAGCAAGCGCTTCTCTTGCTGCAACTTGCTTATCTGAATTCTTGTCTTCAGAATGGAAAATAAATGCTGGCTGATGAGATCCATTACAGCACTAATTTTAGAGCATGCCAAACACTAGGAAATTGTTTTCAATCTTCAGTCTAATTTATCCTTTATTTCCACCCTCCATTTGTGAAAACCACCTTTGTCATTCTTCTAAATGCCTGGTGATGTCCCGCTCGCTGGTATCTTCAGGCATTCTTCCAGCTCTCTTTTCTGATACATCTGCGTTCAGCCACTTGACACTGCTGTTAGAAAAGCTCTCTCTGGGGCTGCAGGCAGCCGTGTGGGCACGATGCAGGCAGTGAGAGCTTGGCCAGCTGGTGCAAGGTGCCAGCAGAGCCCCCGGCAAGGCTGTGGGGAGCAGGGGAGGCAGTGTCAGAGCAGAATTCCTTATCGTTGGGCACTCAGGGCTTTATAAGTTTATACAGCCCCACTCCAGCCTACTTTCTTGATGAGCAAGAGGGAAAATATGGATTTCCCTCTGATTCTGCTGAAGAGTTTAGGAAGCAGTCCCAATGCTTCAGTGTTTGTTCTTGGCACTAATGAGAACTTGACTCGTTGCTCAAGAGGATGGAGCAGGCAGTGAGTTAGGAATCAATGCTGGAGGGAACAAAATCTAGATTTTAAAAACATGATTCCTTTTCATTGGCTGGAAGCTCTCTCTGATTTGAGAAGAGCCTGAATGCCTAACTGGTTGTCTCCTTTGAAACCTTCAGGGTGGCTGCGGACACCAGTGCTTCCTTTAGTGCTGCTCCTTGCTCAGTGTTTAGCAGAGTCTGAGCTCCAGATTAACGTTGGTGGCAAAAGTCCAACGGTTTCATCCCATGCAATTTTCAGAGGCTCTCTGGAATAGGTGTTTCATGGGTTTGGCAACCAGACATCTCCAACAGCAGCTGCTGTGACCATTAGCAGACAGACTGCTGAAAGACTTGGTGCCTGCCCTTGGTAGGGACTTTGGAAATCTTCCCTCTCCTGCCCCCAGCTCCCTCACCCCTCTCTCATCTAGAGAGCCCAGTCTGGCAGCCGGCAGTGGCCGTATCCCTCAAAAAGAGCTTTCTTGCCCTGGCTTCTTGTGCTGGGGACTGGTGAAAAACTCCCTACTCCTAGCAGTTATCATTTCATGCCTTCCCCGAGCGCGCTCTGAGCCCTGTGACTGTTCGAGGTGTCAGCCCGCGGGAATTCGGCAGGCAAATGTCTTCATAGTCAGCCTTTGAGAACGTGGCTGAGATAAACCCTTTACTGAACTAAATGTGGTAACAGCTAATCCCTTGGAAACAGTCACCTGGGCCCCGCGCGATGAAAAGAGGCTTTGCTGCTCTGATTAACAGCGCTGGCAAGAACATTAACTCACTTTTCTTTGGAAATGAAAAGCACCTCTCCAGGAGAGTTTAAGGGATTAGGTACCAGCTGGAATATTAAGGTAGGTTTTTTTTTTTTGCGCCTTCCTTCTAAATATGTAGCTTAAAAGCCCAGTCAGCCCTGACGGGATGGGTGATTACGGCTGAGCTTGCCCGTGGTGTGATGGAGACGAGATTTGCTGCAGTGCAGGGGCCGGTGACACTGGTGTCACTCGAGGATGGCAGCGGCGCACAGCTTCTGGCACAGACTGCCTGTGCAGGGGTGTTTTGCAGGGCACCAAGGCTCAGTGTCGTAAATTGACCCCTGTCAGACTGGCCAGCCCCCGCCTAAAGGGCGGAAGCTCATTTAAGCCTTGCAAAGATCCAAATGACACTGACCTTTTCCTGACCATTCTTTAGTAAATGCTGAAGGCTGTGGAGCGCATGGTACTATTCCAGCTGTTTTGACAACTCCACTTTTCATTTTGGGGGGATATTTGTACTGATTTCTTTCTTTTTTTTAAACACAATGCTTTTGTTTCAAAACCCTGAACTAGAAATGCCATTTACATTAAAAGCAAAGCTCTTGTACTTCAGTGAAGGCCACTTTGGGCTGTATTTTTTAGGCCAGGCTTTTATCTTGGTGCTGCTTTCCATGAGGCTGCATGCCCAAGCTCTGCCCTGGCAGGAGTGCAGCCTGACCAGCAAGCATCACATGGGATGCTGAATACTGTTCACCAGCAGCCTGGCTGACTGATGGGATTAAAATAAAATTTATCTGTAAAAATTGAAAAAAGATGAAACACTTGTATTTGTTGCTTAGAGCAAGTCTGAGCACCCAAAATACTTCCAAAATCTTGTTACCTCTCAACCTGTGTTTCTCCTGCTGAATTTTCTATTTTAAGTAAATAGCACAGAGTTAGCTCAGAAGGGAAAAGATACAAATGTCACTATTCAAAGTGTGCTTTGCTGGTTAGATATTTATGGGAGACGTGCAGGAAATGAGCAAACACTTGAAAGGATATGTATTATTTATTATTGTAGCTGGTTAATTACCACTTGAAACCTTTTGGTTGGTGTTATGTCTCCGCATGCTCTTCATGAAGCAATGCTCCAGCAATGTATATGCTGGCATTTGTCCCAGTTAAACACTGAAGGAGATGAAAGTACCACCATTGATTTGTGGAAGTTGAGAGTTTGAGCGATGGAAGGTGACAGTGTGGTGTTGCACTTGGTGCAAGCACTGGTGGAAGTGAGTGAGATCTGCAAGTGGACAGGACTGGTGAGCTGCTTGGTGATGGCTCAGTCCTCCCAGGACCGGGATGAGGAGTTGCTGCCCTCACTTTGGGGAGCGGCAGCAAGGTGGGGTTAATGTGTCCATATGATGAAGTGATGACAGTCAGGAGTAAAACTTGACTCCCAAGCATCAGGTTGCCAGCAGGGACTTGGCCTCTTTGCTTCTACAGCAGTGATTCCTCTTCTGGACTGGAATAGAGAAGTGCAGAGTAATTCCTTGAAAAAAAAGGTGACTCTTATCTCTCCCAGCCGTGCAACTGGTTCTGAATCCATGGACGCACAGGGCACACTGTGCAGCAACCTGCTGGCTCCTCATCATCCGTGGACCCATTGTTAGATGTTGCTATGTGTAAGACCATGCACCACCATCTCTCTTCCTGCCCAAGTTCCCAAGCTGTGACTGGAAAACCTCTTTAATTCATGTGAAGCCCACCCAAAGCAGTTCTTCCCTTTGTTTAGCTTTAACAAGACCTAAGCTAATGAGACATGTGTTGAGGTAGTTATTTAGTTCTAATCTGTGCAAATGGAAGAATAATATGATAAAATCGCAGTGGAAGGGGTGGTGATACTCCCTCTCCCTCCAGCAAACTGGTGCGATGCTCAGTTGCAATGGGAAGAATCCCCTTCCTATTCCTAGTGTAACTGGAGGTGGGTGCTTTCCTTCAGCGCTGGCCATCCCTGCAGGGATATGCTCATTTAACCCTGCTGCAAAAAAAAGTTTGCAGAATGCTGCAATCAGAAAAGTTCCTTAATCAAATTACTTCTGCGGGAGGGGGATGAGGGGGCCTGGAGAGGAATGGAAGAGTCATGAGAGATGTAGGAAAATGCTTTTTATGGAATGAATAATCTTTGGCGCAGAGGCGGCAGCGTCATATTTAATTCTAATTTGGGGATTTTTTGGGAACGCGTGATTGACGCCCAATGAGGGGTGCAGGCTGTTGTTTCTCAGCAGGCTGTCATTCCCATGCTCCATTTACCTGTCACTACTCCTGCAGAGACTTCTCTCTTTGGATGCCGTAACCTGTTTCCCACATGTCCCTGCAGCCTGTCCCAGGAGCTGGCAGCACTCGGGAGGCCCCGTCCAGTCCCTGCAACTGCGGGAAACTGCTTTGGGGCTGTGCTTTGGCTTGTTTTTCTTGGCTGTACCTTTGCTGCACTGGCAAGCAGGAGCTTTCCTGCTGTAAGTCCATCTGTGGCTTCTTGCTGATGGGCCAGGCACAGCCCAGTGCTGCCCAGCCCTGAGCTGGCTGATGCCCAGGCTCGCTCCTGCCGACACAACGTGGTTTCACCTACCTCATATGTGGTCATCCCTAGCTCTCCTCTCTCCCTGACGTGGCTGTCATCTCCTTGGGGAAGGACCGGCTCTTGCTGTGCGTGGGTTCGGTGCCTGGCCTGCAGCAGCGTGGGTCCCTGCACAGCATCGTGCCCAGACCCTGCTGGGCTGGAGAAGCGATGCTGCCATGGGGATTCCTTCATCTCCTGTACCGGCCTTCCTCAGGAGAGGAGGGACTGGTAGTCGTACTCTTATAAAAAGGGCCATTAAGAATTTTGGTTTACTGCAGTATGAATTTCAGCCAAATTCTTCCTCCTGTCCCCTTAATTAAGAGTGTGTATGTTAAATGCTGTGAGCCTGAGCAGAGTCTCATTGCAAAGTAAACCAAGAGCGTGGGACTTACGCGCGTCTTTTGTTACCGCTGTTACAGGGCTTATGCTAATAACAACAGCAGAGATTGAACCAAATCCCTGATGAGCTTTCCAAGAGTCTGATTAATGTGTTTAACAATGGATCTGGGTTTTTGTTTTGATCTTTTTCATGAGAGTTAAATTTTTGTCCCTTTCAGAGTAGCTGTGGATCATGTAAGCACAGCAGTATTGCTTTCCTAATTGGCTTCAAGTTTATCTGTATCTATTATGTTAAGAGTTTGCAAGAGCACCCGTCACCATAGCATCAGAATGCCTCCTATGCCAGAAACGCTTGATAAAAACAGACACATACATGTGCGCACACTTTTTTGGTCTGTTGAAAAGTGGAAGATCATGTTTTTGCATTACTATAACCCCCAAATAGTTAGCTTTGCAAATAGCTCTTTGCTGCTCATGCTGGTATCGTGGCGCTGGTCCACATACCATTGAAGAGATACCTTTCCAATGAGCTTTGGACCAGACCGTGTACAACAAGAATGTACAACAAGAATTTTTCATTCCTATCATTTATGGTTCATACTGTGGGGATGCCGCTGGTGCCATACAAAGAGTCAACGACAGACCCTGCCTCAAAAACTGACTGTCTAAAGGTCAAGATACAGCAAGGGGCGGAGAGAAGGGTGAGGAAGCAGGGGAGAGTATGAATTTTTAGCCAGTCAGACTAGTGTCTCCCCTGGGCAGGTCACAAATACTCTGGCTGGCTTTGACTTTCTGAAAAATACAGCAGCAGTATGGGGAAATGAGATATTTAAAGTGAAGATACAGATGTTGAACGTAACAGGATTTAAAGGCTGCGTGGCACGAAGTACAATGTGGCATAGAGCTGGAGGAACCAGGCTACGCAACGTGCACTCAGAGAAGCATTCCACTATTTATAGCAAAAACTTCTTCCTCTCTTTGATTTCACCTCTTCTTGAATGCACTCAATGATTGCTTTTCATGTATGAATGCTTGTAAAAATGGAGCTCCCTAAACAGATGAGAAGTTTTTATGAGTTAATGACTTCAGAGAGCTCTGGTTGTTTAAAACAGAGTGGTGATGAAGTTGCCTTGGCTGCAGTCTGCAGTCCTCCGCGGAGCAGATCCAGTGCTGGCGGTAGGACAGCACGGTGGTGGCTGCACACGGCTCCATCCCTGGGGAGCTTTGTCATTACTGACTTTACTAATGTGTTTACAGCAGGGTGGGAGGCAGTCTTCCCAGGGGATGAGAAATGCATGTGAGGTGCTAGCCTCTCTGGGATTTGCACTGTCACAGAGCAGAGAAGTGAATGAAATCTTACCAGTTGTTTCCAGTTGGAGCACGATGAAACCCTTAGCCTGAAGCCAAGGGCTTGTCATGAGTGGGTCTTTATAAAGTGTTTTATTCTGGGTTTTTTCCTACAGCTTCTTTGCTTTTCTTGGTCCCCTTTGAATTCAGTTGCCAGGAAAGAGCTGCATCGGTGTGTTGCTGGTTACCCTGGGGGCAGACCTGTCTTGCCTGCAGGTCAGATGCAAACAGCTGAGGGAGTATTTCCAGGGGTGAGACTGTCCTTACACCTCTGCAGCGGACTCTTAGAGAAAGGGATTACGGATAAGAGTAAGCTCCTTTCTGCCTGCCTCTCTCTTTCCTCAGGGTACAGCTATTTGTCTGCTGAGAGCATCTGTCTGTCTTTGGGTTCGCTTTTCACCACCGCCACAGGCTTAAGTTCAAAGTGCCATGCCAGTCTGTAATCCTCCAGCAGCCAGCGAGCGCCTCGTGTGATGGCTGGGAGAGCTGGAGGTGGCGGATGAAGTCTTGCTGCCTCATCAGTGGTTGGGAGAGCGGCTTGGACGGAGACAGGCACACAGAGCGGTTATCCCAGCAGGGAGCAGACCGATCTGTGATGTGATAACCGTAGCAGGAGAGCTGGTAATTACCCTTTATTTTGAAGGATGCCTTTAGTGTGGGAGAGGGGACACGTCTGCAGCAGTGTGAAGTGGATTTGCGGTGGAGCTGCTGTGCACCCTTCTTGAAGACTGTCAGGTTTTCCTCCCTCCTGGAGACTTCATTCATACATCTGGTAGTGATCGCTATGGAGAGCAACAGACGAAGATGTGCTGGTGAGACCTGAGCTGTTCTGTTAAACTTTTGTGCACGCTTGTCTCTGAAGGTGTGTGCAAGTGCATGTGCCACCCTGGCAGCAGCTGGGCTGAGGTCACAGCTGAGCTGTCAGTCCTGAGGACCTCCGTGTGTGTCAGAGGTGTGTGTCAGCTCACCTGCAGCTTGAGCAGTGTTTGCTCTAATGATGCTGAAAACTGGCTTATCCTTTGCTAATCTTGTACCTGCACTCACAGGCAGCTGTTGGTGAACCTTTGTGGAGATTTTCGGCCTTTTCATCCTTCCTCATCAATGCTGGCAGCTGCTGCTTCTGCTTCATGGTAATTTTGACAGTTATCCAGGTTTTTCTGGGCTGTTTGAGTGTAGGCTTCTCCGTCCTCAGGCCAGCCTGTTGTCTGGGCTCTCTTCCCTTCTGCTACCCGAGATGGGTCATTTTCCATGTTGGTAGATTATTTCAGTGGTGATGCTGAAGTTCTTGGAGGGAAAGGAGGACATAGAAAGGTGGCCAGGAGGCACGGACAGACACGGTCCAATGTTTCAGCAGAGGAAGATCACTGCCACGCTCTGGCACAGCAGCTGTGGAGCTAAGGCTGACTGTCTTTCTGTAGCTAAGTCCTGTTTCTGTCCTGTTATCTGACCTCAGTTTGCAAGATGCTGAGTTGTGATCAGTGGATTTGAAGCAAAGGGGTGCAAAGTTTTTCCTCTGGGCCAAAGGAAATAATGAAGGCAAAGCGGCCTTAACTCCATGGAGGAAAGCAAGTGGGTGTTGGCAATTTTTAACACCACTAGTTCAGCTCAGGCAAATTGTAAATTCCCTCCCTGCTGAGAAATCTTGGTTCTTTTATATTTGTTTATGAGAAGGCAGATGCTCACAGCGCTGGCCAGTTCGGTGAAAACCCTGGCTGCGTTCTCCTGTGAGTCTGAAAGATTCAGAAAACCCAAGAACTGTGGAAATGCAGTACCAAGACACGGGCTGTAGTGCGATGCCAGCAGTATGGAGCAGAACAGTTTGGTTCTGTGAAGTTATTCCACTTATGAGTGTGGGTTTTTGTGCTGCGCTAATTGAACATGGAGAAATTAACATACCTGTGGAAAGGCCGTGTGCTGGACTGTAAAACAGATCAAAGAGATTAATTGTTTCTGGGGGTGCCTAGGCTGTTTGCTGGGTGCATCACTGCTTTGCTTGTGGCTGCCCTGGTGCAGCACAGCGGTGTGAGGGGCCGTGGGAGGAGAGACCAGACCTGCTGGCTGATGTCCTCACCTGGGTTTTAGGAAGAGGGCAGAGGGACAATCTGCCATAGACCTGCTGTTGGATCTTAAGCTGGGATTTCAAAGGCATCAAGGTGTCTGTTGGGGTCTGTGCAGGAGTATTTGTGGGAATTACATCTGCTCTGTTTTCCTGACCATGAATGTATGCCACAGGATGTTTGTGAAATGAGTGCATTTGTTTTTCAGGGTGCTCGTATTCCTCCGGAATGGAAGGATATTGAGGTGCCGTAAGTGGTTTAACTTTAATGCTTTTGCAGCCTCATATAAGACCTTTTGCAAGAGTAACAGAAGGATGTTGAAAGAGTTTGGCTGCAGTCCTGGCACCTGCCTGCGCTGAGCCCCGCTGGCTCCAGAGCCGGGCTCTGCCTGTCCCTGCTGCCAGGAGCGGGGCTTGTGTTTGGATTTGCAGGGATGTTGAGCTGCGTGAGCGGCTGATGCCAGCAGCTTGTGCATACTTAACCCAGTGTTAGCTGAGGTTGGAGGTGTCTCCAGAGTTGACTTTCAGAACTTTGCGATGCAGTTTTCCTCTGCTGTTTCAGTGCAGGGTTTCCTAGCAGTGCTCTGTCTGTATCAGCATGACAGGATCAGCAGCAGTTACACTGGTATCGGAAATGGGAGCCCCTTGCTCACCTTGGAGTGCTACTGTGCTAACATAGAAAATGGACAAGTGATTTAGGTAATGAAATTATTTGGATTTGGTCGTGGATTGAATGAGGCTTCTAGAGCCAATGTGCTTACTCATCAGATGACTCAGTCTTAGTCACTTTTAGAATAAGTGCTTCTCTTTTTGGGTAGAGATAAGCTTAAAATTTCCACCTCCTCCTTTGATAATTTTTAAGTGTCCTAAAAAAGATTGATTGTGGGAGGAAACATAATACAGTCAAATCTAAGGCCCTTGGAAAGAACGTGATGGGATAGTTGGTTGGACAGAAGAGGAAACAGTTCTATCTGGCTGGTAAGGTGCATCCCAGGAGCTTAGCGTGAATTCTACACCACTGCGAGACTTTAATTTTGCTCTTTGTTTCCTGGTCAGGCAGAGTGATATCATGCTTCAAATGAGACTTCTTAAGCTTTGTTCTGCGGGTACTCGAGTGAGTCCACGTTGTGGGGAGGTGCAAGTCCTAGCCTGTTCTCAAATTGCTGTGCCACCAGCAGTACATAAAAGCATCCTTAGATGGAAGCTGGCTCCTGAAACACTCTCAAGATTGCTGTGCAAATAAAACCTTGCTGTTCTCAACTTTTTTTATATGTAATTATATTTTTCCATTACCAAAATAGTAAACGAGTTGACTTGAAACCTGATTGTTCAGAAACATGCACATGTTTAAGCAAGTGAATAGTGTATCTGAGAACCTGGGGAACAACAAAAAATTACTTGTAAGCCACTGTAAGCTTGATATAGCAAATAAACTAGAGTGGGTTTTTTCCTTATTTCTAATATCTTATTTTTAATCTCACAGTCATCCTGCAACAGATATAATGTAGGCTATTCCTGATCTAACCAGGTTCCAGTTGAGCTCGGAGTGGCACAGTGTGATCTCTGCTTCTTACTTGACCCACGTGGCTGGGCAGCAGCCAAAGCGGGAGAGCTGCGCAGGGAGCGACACAGGGCACTGCTGCTGGTTTAGGCACAGGCTTTGCTAAGCTGACTGTGGTTAAACCCTTATCAGGGCTTCAGAGGTTGAAAACGGGGATGCACTGACTGTCAGTAACAGATCTGTAATCACAGCTCCAGTGCAGGTGTTTTGGTTTGTGTCAGGAATGATGATGTAGTGTTATAAAAAAATATGAACAGTACGTTCAGTTATAGGGGGAATACAAAGGCACATAAAGTAGACAGAGGTTAGGAATCAGAAATTTGGGATTCTCTTACCCAGCACTGAGGAGCTGTCTAACTTTTCCTAGCTCCTCTCCATAACTATTTTCTCAGCCCTTGAAAAAGCACCTATCTGTAGAACACAGATAGGTCATGGCAGGTGACAGATCCTATGTAAATGAAAATTTCCCATTGAAATGTATTGGCCTACAATTTCGAAAACAGGAAGCTGAAGAATAGGGTTTTATTGTTAAACAGAACTGGTGAAAGGAAAGCCAAAAATAGTTTTCTTGCGAGTGTCCTTTGTCAGGTACTGGAGAATAATTCAGAGGCTTGTAGGTTTTAAGGTCTCTCTAATTGTCTGTGCTAGATCTCCTGGGTCACAAGCTGGAGGATTTTTACCAGCAGTCCCTTTTGGAGAACTCAGTCAAGGGGAATTTATCACTTCCTCAATAAGTTTGCCAGTTTGTTTTGCCTCTTTTAATTGCAGAAGTTTTTGTTCTCTGTTTTGAAGTGTCTTGAATTTACAAGATTGTTGCTAAACCTCACAGGCAAAGGAATTAAATTAATACATGGTAATAATATAATAATAAAGGCAAATTTTAGCAATTTGGTGGTGTTACCGCACAGAAAACCTTCCAGGTGGGGTTAGTTCCCATGCAGGGAATGCAGATAGAGCTGCCTCCAAGTGCATTACCTCTGTTGGTTTATTTGTACTTCTGCTTGGTGTTTGATGATAGTCGGTGTTTCTGGCATCCCTTTCCAAATGAACACGTGTGTGCCTCCTAGACATCAGCAAGCAGTTAGGAAAGCACAGGAGATTACCATGCTCCCTGCCCCCCTGTGCACCTTTCATGGGCTCAAGAAAAGCAAACAGCCCTGGCAGTTTAGAACTGGAGAGGAACAAACCGAGAGGAACTGAGCAGGAGCTTCGTCCAAGTGTGGTGCTGGAGCATCTTCAGCCTATGATGGGAGCAGCAATTTTGAAAGACTTGATCTGAGCATAGCTCATCTGTGTGACCAGGTGAGACCTTCCTGCAGCCCTCTGCTACCCCATGGCTGGTTTGCATCCTTGCTTCCGGTGTCTTGTGTGCAGGCAGCTGCAAACTCGTCCAGACCAAACCCAGCCTTGCCTACGTGGTACATGTGGTGCTCCAAGGGCTGACAAGGAGTGCTGTATCAGGGTGATGGTGCTGTGGTGCTCTCTGTACTTACCACACAGCTCAAGGTGGCTGTTGGTCTGTTGCAGCTTGTGCAGGTGGAAGGAAGAAAGGTGGATAGAGGCAGAATCCATCTAAGAGGATGGATGCAATGGGAATTATTTCTGATGCTTCCCTGACATGAGCCCTGCTAACCTAGAAAGAGCTATAAAAGCAAATGTGGAAGAAAATGCTGTTGTCCTCCCATCCTGGGAAAGGAGCCCTGGGATGGCTCCAGTGTAACTGCGCAGCTCTCATGTAGACGGATGTGAAACACATTCACCCAGACACTCACAGGAATATTTCCACACTTGTGAGGCTGAGATTTTCACTTTGGCACGTGAATATTGTGCCTTCTGATGTCCTGAGACCACAGTTAAAGTTCAAGTATGTGCTTAAGTGTTTTGCTGGAGTAGAGCCGACATCGCCATCGCAGAGAGAAGCAGTGTGTTGTGAAACTTGGTGGCTACATACAGAGTAATTGTTCTGCGATGCATCCTAGAAGGTGCTGAGCACCCTGGCTGGGAGCCAGCAAGGCTTTTAAACACATGCTTTCCTTTTTTTTTCATGTTGTTACCAGTTTTGTTCTTTGATTTCTTTTCGTCTGGCAACTAGAGATGGATATCTGGGTAGCCAGAGCAGTGTAATTCAGCTCCGGCGATATCCTGACCTGTACTGCAGGGATGTCTCGTGGGACATCGGACAGCTGATGGGAGCAGTTATTGCTACCAGTGCCCAAGTCAATTGGCTTCAGATTTTTTCATTCTACATTTTCCTGCTGGACATGGTACAGGTCAGGCTGCATGAGCAATGCTCAACCTACATTTCTAAACCACAACCCATCTTTCCACATGTCTCTGCTTGCTATTAAATTGCATAGATCGTATTTCCTTCCCCCTTTGCTCTTAGACTGTATTCGCCTTTCCCCTGTCTTGAAAATTTTGGAGGCAAACTGCCAGATTCAGGTTTTATTTGAAGTAGCATCATCTGCAGTAGAGCCCAGAGTAGGGGAGAAAGGAGCCTAAAAATCCTCTGGAGGTTGGTGGCTTTTAACTACTTTCAGATTTTCAAGGCATTTTTTCTTTGGCTTTGCCTGCTGTGTGCAGCAGAAAGTTGGAGACTGGGAAGGAGGCTTCAATTCTGCAAAGAGATGGCCGCATGCCATCAATATCAGCCGTGTCTCTTCTGTCCCTATGTCTTCAGCTGGAGAGCTCCTCCTGTAGCTCAGCGTACCTCTCTGGGGCTGGGGGCATGCGAAGCAAGACTGAATCTTGTGTTGCTGTCGAAAACTGCACCTCCCTCAGCAGGGAACATCTCTTTGCCAGCAGATTTACTCCCTGTTCTCCTCCTGCACCTGCTGACTTGATGGTCAAAAATGTGCCTTTTCTTTCTGCTCTTCTTGTTGCAGCTCTGCAGAAGTGACAGAGCTGTTGGATGGGTTTGCATCATTTCTCATGCTTCAGAAAGGGTCTGGTTGGTTGAGTATGACATGCAGTACTTGTCCTGAGCCACCCACAGAGAACAGGGGAGCTGCTTTGGTGTCCCAGGGAAGCAATGCACCCCAATTGTGGCTGCTGCTCAGCCCCAGGCTCCCTGTGCAGATCCAGAAGCACTGGGCTGCAAACCAGGTGCCCCAGGCTGGCATTTTCACACTTGTTTTTCCAAGTAAAGCTGCACCTGGAAACTTATGTTGGTCTTTCAGTGCTGCAAAGCCTGTTTCATGCTCTGACAAATGCCGAGATTATCATCAGCCTAAATTCTGGAATAGCATAGCAGTGACTCAAAAGAACAGCTTTCTCCCCAGCAGCTTTTGCCTAGTGACTGGCTGGATAATCTCCAGTCACTGACCTTGGGGCTTTCAAAGTGCATTTTGGCTTAAAGTGCTAAAGCTTAAGGCTTCGGAGGAGTTGAGAAGCCTGCTACCCTTTAAATTTCCAGGCAGCGTGGGTTATGTGCTGTAAGTGTAGGGGCGGTTTCCCTGGTTCTGACTCCTGTGGGATCTGTCGCTCATCCCCTGGAGCCTGTTCCCTCTGTACAGTGAGGCTTTCTGCTGCTGCCTTTGATTTTGTACAGGTTAACTGAGGCCATGTTTTAAAGTCCTGAGGTCTCTAAAGATGTGAGGATTATGAGAAGATAGGAGTTATCCATGTGGAAATAAAGCAAATACTTTGAGCTCTGAATTTGAAGTCCATTTGTCTTGTCTTATAGTGCTCACTGCTTTTTGTCTTGCCCTGTCTAGTTCTGTGCTTTACTTTTTGCTTTAGGGTATGCAGATTTGCAGAGTTGAAGACCTTCAGCCCACAGACACTTAAAGATGGGTGCTGGGATCATTTCTGTGGTTAAAACTCTTGGCAGAGATCACCTTGAATAGAAATCTACCCTTATTTGAACCACTGGGAGAAGAAAGCCTGTTGTGTTCTGTGCTCTACACTTTTATTGTAGCTTGGCAATCCTGGAACAACTGGAAATTAATATTTTTTAAATACCAGAAAGGCTTTTCACTGCAGCTGGCTTACAGAACTAAGCAATTTGATATATCCCCCTGAAATACCTCCAGATCTCTCAATGGCAGCTGAAAGCTTTTTCCTTACCTAGAAGGAAGATAAACCTTTAAGATCGACATGTATAAATGTGAACTTGTTCTGCCTGGTGTCTTGTTCGGTTTGTTGTGGATCCTTTTCAAACAATGCTCACTTCAGTGCTGGTCTGTGCTGTGAGATCTGAGGCTGGCAAAGGTGTCTGATGCTGAATCGCTTGGCTGTGTTGATCTATACGTGTACTTTCCCACTTTGCTGCTCCTAAACTGTAGCAGTGTTGTTCTGCAGTTATTTGCTTTTCTGTCACTGAATTCCTGTATATTGTGCAGCAATAAGAAATCTGAGCACCTGTGAGCATCTTGAAAGCAGTCAGCCATGGCAGTCGGTATGGAAGGTTCTGATGGGCGCAGGGGAGGAGGCAGGCAGGACTGAGAGATACACTGGTGAGATAAATTAGAAAGGAGGAACGAAATGTCCTGGAAGCATGCAGGCTGTCTGCCGGGTGCCGATGTGGGCTGAGCCTGTCTGCACAATTTCAGGTTGCTTCTTCCCTCCTCCTTAATTTAAATTTACTTAGTAGTGTATATCACAGGCTCTGCTGAGGAAGCAGGACACTGCTCAGGCTCATGGAGCCTTGTGCAGAATATATCCCAGAAATTTGGGAATTCCAGTGGAAAAAACAACTGCAGACCGTGGGTTGAGCTGGCAGCATTCATGGCTTGGAAACCCCTTGGTTCGCTTGTAGCCTATGTGGGTTTGAAGCAGAAAGCTGAAAGCAATGCTGCTTCACCTGTTTTTTTATAAGACTTCTGTAAACACATTCTGGCAGGAGGAGGGTGATGTGTTTTTCCTCTCTGCTATTTCTCTGTGGCTTTTGAATCTGGTTGGGCAGCAGAGGAGCCCTTGGAGGTGTGAGGTTCCTGCATGTGTGGTGGATATTGACAGCAGATGTGGGGATGGGCCTGCAGGAAGGCTGGAGGAGGTCTTTTCCACATGTGTTAGTGCCTGATGGGGGGAGACAGTAAAGAAGATGGGGCCAGATTTGTCTCAGTAGTGCCCAGGGAATGGACAAGAGGTAATAGGCACAAACTGAAATACAGAAAACTCCATTTAAAAAGAAAAAAACCCTGTCTTTACTGTGTAGCAGGCAGCTGAGTAGAGGCTACCATCTTTGAACAAAATTGCCTTGCAAAGGGAGCAGGCAGCTGTTCCTCGTGGTCAGTGGAAGGTGGGTGCAGCCGTGTATGACGTGTGGTCTTTGTGGCTTCTGGTCTCTGGTTTAACAAGTGCAAGCACCTACTGCAGGAGGGAGCCTGTAGCCCCACCAGGGAGCAATCCCAGAGGATCAGCTGTTGCTTATGCTTGTTTTCTGTTCTCCAGGGTCACAGACTGGTGTGTGAGTGCTGGTTTGCCTGGTTGGCAGGCTGCCCTGCTTTCCTGGAGCCTTTGCTGCAGGCTGGGCTTACCAGGCTTAAAAACCAGACTTTACACTAAAACCAGAAGGCAGATGCCGTGTGCTGTCTGCTCGTGCAAATCTGTGCGTGTGCTCACTGCTGTGCGTTGTGGTTTTAGTTCTATTTCTCTTACATTCCCCTTTCTTTCTCTCCATGCTGTAAGAGATGCTTTCCATAGGCTGCTTGCTGGTGCCCAGGGCCCGTTTTGATGGGATGTGTCCTGCTTCGCAGCACCGTCACCTGAAGGCAATGTGGTAACTGCAGTGGTTTAGAGACAGGTTTGATTTGAGTGCTCAGTTCTACTCCCGTGAGTTCAGAGGGGATTTGGCCATTTTGGAAGGTTAGATCTCGCCCTTGCAGACTAATATGCCGTTCAGCTGCTCTTGATTTCTTAATTTTTGGTTTGTTCATCACTGTCTCATCTTCTGTGGCAATTTTGAGGTATCATTACAGATTGTAGCAGAGAATGGCTCCTCTGAGATGAATTCCTTTCCCTTAAAACAATTGAAAACCGTTTTTTCTTTAACCTGACATTTACCTCCCCAGAAAAGTCATTACTGCAGTGAAGACTCTAAATATTAAAGGCTCCCTAATTCTGAGGTCATTATTTTGCTTATGAATCAACAGGGTCTGGCTTCTGCCTTGCTTGTTAATACTTTACAAATAATCTAAGCCTTTCAAACTTCAAGTAATTTGACATTCTCAGTTATTTTTTGAAGCACCCTCTTGCCAGCTGTTTAAATGCCACCCCCAGCAAGCTGTGCTCCCTGCCACTGCTGCCCCCTCTCCTGGGAATCACGCTGCTTCTCAGCTCAGCAAGTGACAGCAACCTCCTCTTCCTCCCTGCTCAGATTCAGCCCCAGGAGTCTGCTCCCTCCACTGCACAAGTTCCGCTCTGACCCTACAAGGAACCTCTCTGTAGGATCTGATGCTGCCTATGCCCACCTGTGCAACCTTCAGCTGTAACAGCGTGTACTCTTGGTGGTCAGAAGGCTGCTTTTCCGCTGGATTGTGGGGTTCAGCTCTCCCTGTGCATGGAACAAGTTGTGTTTGAGGTATTTCCTGCACCCTAGATGGGTATTGGAAGAGGAGGTTGGGGTAGCAGGCTCTGAGATCTGGGTCAGCATTGGCTGCATGCCAGATGGGAGCACACACAGGAGCAGCTTTGGTAGTGGGAGTGTCTGTTCCTCTCCTCTGACATAAAACTGAGTAATTCAAATGTCTGGGCTGTGTGTGCATATTAACAAGCCAGACTCCTTCATGTTGCTTTCCCTAGGGTCACCTGGAGGTAGGGCAAGCTGTCCACGGTGGCTGGGGACGTTCTGGGACATCAGCTGCGTGATCATGCAGCACAAGTGATCTTGGTGCTCTCTGCCCGTGCCAGCCTCCTCCATCCCCCTGTCCTTCACTGCTGTGGACGTCAGGCTTGCACTGTGGCCGAGGTCCTTCCCCCACAACGCTTTTGTGTCCCTTGTCACAAGGGCAAATGGGATTTGGTATAATCTGAGCTCAGGTCATCTGCAGGGACAGCGTGGACGTGTGGAGCTTGGTGTTGGATGTTCTGGATTTGTGGTTGCTACTGGGTTGCTGCAGGCAGGGAACGGAGGCTCTTAGCATCACTGCAAGCAAAACCTGGGGGATGTGTGACTGAATGTCTCTCACTGAGAGCCCATGGTTAAAACGTGCGGACGTAGCTGCCCCCAGTCAGTGTTCTGGCAGGGCTCCTGTTTCACCGGTATTCTCTGGATTGTTTAATGTTAATATCACTCTTGCTTAGATAGATTTGGCACTCCTCAATGTTTTCTTGTTACAGGAATTTCCTTAAGTAGAAACTTTTTCTTCAGAGTAATTTTTGGCTGATTATTGCTTATATATGCAATTAGTGTAATTGCATCTGATTATGCAAATTTATTTAATCATATAATTAGAACATGGAGGGATGAAATATAATGCAGTTGGGAAATCTTTTGTAAAACTCCCTGAGCTCAGTACTGTGTGCACAAGGTGGTTGTTATCGCTTGTGCTGTACGATGGCAGCCTGGAGATTTTACTTCAGCATCCTGACTAGTTTCAAAACATATTTAAAATGTGCTGTTAATTGCTCTTAAAATTCTTTACATGGCCTTCATGGTGTTAAGGCATGTGTCTTTTTTTTATGTGATAATATCAGGAGCTTGCTACTGAGCTCAGCCCTGCTGTCTTACATCTGTATCCACACCTTCCACCTAGGGACATGGAAGCTTCAGTCCTGCATTGGACCCAAACCCCAGTTCCTGTCTGCAGCCAGAGTCTTCCATGGGGAGGAGAGGGAGAGCAGGACAAGCATGGAGTGATGGATCCTCAGAGTGGTCATTTCAGGGCTGAACTGGCCCCAAAGTCCCTTTTGAAAACACCCTGCCCTGATAAGGTGTATACAAATGAAGGAGCAGGAGGTAGAAATGATGCATTTTCCAGACTGCTCTGGAGATGCTTGTTGTCGTTCAAGAAATCTGGCTGCAGCTGAGGCCTGAGCCTGCTTTTTGAATTTCTCACGCAGGACTTGAATTGCAGAAATACTGTTCTTTGTCATTCAGTGGTTACTTGTAAAGCTGTGCTGGGAGCTTCACAGAAGTAATCAAAGCTCCTTGCTTTTATGATCTAATTTTCAGCTGTGGCACAACAGCCAGGCTCACCTCCAAGAACTGCAGAGAAGAGGAAAAGGACTAGGATGATTATAGCAGGATCGAGTGATTTCTCAGAAAGACACAGTTGTCTGTGTTCTGAAACAAGAGCCTCGAAAGCCGCAGGATAAAGCAAATGTATGGCATGTATGCAAAAAAGCACAAACAGTATATTCTTATTTACTATTTCAGTTGTGTTAATGTCCCCTGGTTCTAGTTGTGAATCTGTACCAACAGTTATTACCCTCTTCCCAGCGAGAACACAACCCAAATGGCCAACGTGGTGTACATCTGTCTTCATTATCTCTGCAAGGGCTGTGGGGATTGGCCTTGTTCTTGGCTTTGCAGAACTGCAGCATCTCATCATTCTTAGCCACTCAGTTTGGGCTGCCTCTTGGCCAGTGGATGTCTGACAGGTGCCAAGAAGCTCATGTGCTTTTCCAAGGCCTTATTCTGTGCACCAGCAGTGTCAGTGGAGGAAGGCAGGAGGCAACCTCATCTTTAGGTGCCCTGCTCGGGGTGCTGGGGGTGAGCAAAGCTGAAATGAAGGCTGATGTGCTCTGAGATGAATTGCTGCATCAAAAATGAACCCTCTGGCTGCTCTCCTACCACAGCAATGAGACCCATAAGTGGCTGGCTCCTTAGATCTGAAGAGCCATGTGTGGCAAACCACTTTGTGCTTGTGGGGCTCGTTGCAGCTCAGATGTTGCTCCAGTGCGTGGCCGTGCAACACGAGCTCCTCTTCAGCTGCTCCAGACTGAAGGTGTCGGAGTGAGCTGGCTGGATTTTGGGCAAGTGTCTTTCCTGTGTGTAAAAAGTTGATGGAGTCGGGGTAGGAGTGTGGAAATCTCACTTGTGTCAGGGTGGTGGACTAACACTGAGTGCTTGGGGAAGTCGCATAGACCCAGCTGTAGAACAGGGAGTGCAGGAGAGAGTCCAGGATGGAACTAGTCATAGACTGTATTGCTTGGTGTGGGGAGACAGCTCGGGCTCTGGAAGGGACTTGCTGACCTAATAATTCAAAAATGTTGTTCGAGGAGCTGTTCAGGACTTGCCAGCCCAGCCCAGGACTTTTGCTTCTCTCCTTAAAGGGAGTTTCTGGTGCTGGTTGACAGCAGTCAGAGCAGATTCTTCATCCTGGCTGTGGGGCATCGTCTGAAGAAAACACAACACAAGCACAGGGTGGTACGAGGTGGGGCTGGCCATGCAGCTCTGCTCCAAGGCAGGACTGAGTTCCTGATGGGGGCTCTGACCAGAGCTGAAAGATGCCGGTGATGGAGATGACATCCCCTCTGAGGACAGCCTGTCCTGGTACATGACTGCCTGCACTGTTTAGAAAAATCGACCTGGTTCCTGACCTTGCTGGTGTGTATTAGTGACAGAGTAAAGCCTTCTGTGATCTCTGGGAGCTCACTTTGTGAGAGTGCCTGTGGGTCTTGCGCAGTCAAGAGGCACCTCCTGGATGTGGCCTTCAAACAGGATTTCAGTGTGATATCCCTGCTGGTCCCCATGCTGGCAGAGAGGAGACCATCTGCGGGTATATGAAAAATCCCCAGCTCTGAGCAGCAGCAGAATTGCTGCCTGAGCGCTTTCCATGCAAATGCTCGTTATAGTTATTATTCACTGTGACTTTTTTCTGCAAAGACCTGTGGAGCCACAGCACAGGGCAGATGTGTTCTCAGAGGCAGAAAGGGGAAGTGGGATGAGGTTGGGCTGAGGGCAGTGTCATTCTTAACCTGGGAACAGCAACAGATGAAGCTATAAAGTCACTTTTCTGGGTAGCCTGTAGCAAAATCAGAAATGAAGCTGGATTTTTCAAGGCTCAGGCCCTTTTAACCTCCCTGTACTTCATAGAAACATTTCCAGTTGCCCAAATGGAAGGACCAAGCAGTAAACTAGACTTGCAGTTTTTTATTTTTCAAACAATGCTTTGAAATACTTTATTGAGCAGCAAAAATAATTGCATTCACTCATCTCCCACTCCCATGTACAATACAGAGAGATTTTCTCCAGAATCATATTCCTTTCAAAAGGGTGTTCTGTACCACGCTCTACTCAGTGCCTGTCTGGGAAACGTGTGCATCCCTTTGATAAATATATTGTGAAAAACACCCCCTGAAGTGGCAGTCTGCCTGCAGCAGCTACAGGGGAAAATGGTAAAGAAGATATGTGTAAGTAAATTAATTTTGCTCATATAAGCTTGTTTGCAGCTTTGGTTCATGTCTGCAGCGTAATCCTCTGATCTGCAGCAGGTGTTTAGCATTGTAGGGAGTCAGGCTGGTGACCGCGTGAGGAGCATCGGCTCCGAAGCTGCGCAGGAGCTTGCAGTGGAAGTGATCTGTTCTGCTGGGATTTCCCTTCACAATAAGGTGTGGCTGTGTTACAGTCTGACAAACGGCAAATCCACCATTGGTACTGCCTTGTAGAAATAATTGCCTTTTGTACAGAGTTTTGGTTTTTTTTTTTGCAGAGTGGAACTGTGCATAACCGATTTGCTTATTCAGAAACCATTGCTTTCCAGTATACTTTGGAAGATTTATCAGTGAAAAGGAATCCTTAAAACAGCAGAACCTGAAATAAAGCCCAGCTCTTCAGATGAACAATTATTTTCTTTTAAGTCTTGCTGGATTTTTTTAGCATACTTCTAGCAGCACTGTTATTTGTTGTGATGCAGTATGGGTCTATTTGTTTTGGTCGGCTGAACTGATTTATGGGGTTTATCTTAAGTTTATCTGTTTAAGTTGTCATTTAGCTGAAGACTTATTTTGCAGCCTGAGCTGTGGGTTCTAGCTCTGGTTTGGGGGTTTTGGGAGAGCAGGGAGGTCTAGCAGAGGGGAGAGGAGGCTTGCGCTGCTTTGCCTGTGGGTTTGTGGGACCACGTGCAATATGTACTGGACCAAACCCTGCAACCCCTCCTGTGCTGCTGGGGGGGGCACCCCGCAGTGCCTACATCCTGGCGCTGAAAGGGGTTGGTGCTTTGGGACTGAAGGGTTTAAATATAGTTTTAATAGAAGCTTTTTAAAGCTGATTTCACCATTTCATTACTGTTTTGAGTGAGTGACAATTCTGTCAACTTATTTCAAACAAGCCTGCAGAAAAGACAGGAGAAGGAGGAAGATTATACCTGGGTGGAGAAGGAGGGGAAGGAGATGAACAGCAGGCTGCAGGGAGGAGCATGATGGGTTTGGATGTTCGCTTTCCATGACACTGAGCGCCCAGCATGTCCCTCGTGATTGGCATGCGACCTAGGGTGAAGCCTCCCACCCAGATCTTTCTCTAGTTTCTGTACTGAGATAAAAGATTGCTTGAGCTTGACTGTTGTGTTCCTGCAGTGGATTTGGGAGGTTGTGTCTCTTTGCCGCAGAGTTCAGCTGTAGTGTGTTTAGCTGAGCATCATTGGGAAGCTTTGAGCCAGGCTCTGCCTTTGCTCCGTGCTCCTCAACGAGGGTGTTGTGTGTGTTCCCAGGCTGATGCTGGATGGGACTTCTGGAGCTCACTCACCCCAACCCTTTCTTGTGTAAATTGAATGTGTGAACAGTTTCACCAGCCTGAAAACAAGGTGGTGCAGGTGTCACCTGGCTTGCAGGTATTTTTGGTTCTCTACATGCAAAGCAGGTTGCACATAAAGGTTGCAATATTTGAGTTAAGCCTACACTGAAATTCACTGGATGCAGTCCAGGGTGCTGTGACTAAAGCTAAGCTCTTCCTCTCTGTCCCCAGAAACTGGGCAGAGGGATGAGATGATATGTCCTGCAGCACTGCATCTTCAGAGGTGATTAAGGGATGACAGCTGTGTGCTGCAGAGGATCATTTCCTGCTCTGGACTGTGCTGGGAAGGCTGAAATCTGTTTTAAATTGAGACTGAAATTAGCATCCAGGAAACGGCAGTTTTATTCAGCAGTTTTAGCGTTGTATTGTATTTTTGTGTTCCGTAGGTCTTTTCCAAAGGAAAGCTGCTTCCTGCATGCAGGTAATCATTAAACTTTGTTGATTTGCAACTCAGTATAGCTTTTATACGTGGTGGGCAGCAAGGTTAATGTGTGTTTGCACACAGGCTACAACTGTGGGGTGCCAGGGGCAACTCTGGAACCAGACTTGCTTTTGAATTCTGCCTTTGCTATTGACTACATTGCCAAATAACTGAAGTGTGGAAGTCACCAGCCATAGCTTGGCTTCCAGGCCATTCTGTGATGCTCTCAAGGGTCCCGTGGGACAACAAAAGGACTGCTGTGGAGCTCTAAATGGCTGTGGGTTGGTTGTTGTGCGTGTTGGGTTTGGACACATACCAGAAGCTCTTGCACCCTGTAAATAAGAATTGAAGAGGTTGAAAGTTTGACTCTTTACCCTCGACTTGTTAAGAAGCTGTACTTCTCCCTTTATTGTACGCTCTGGTTGAGTGTCAGTCCAGCTATGGAAGGAGAAGTTCTCTTTAGCTGTGTTACTTGTTGAACATCAGATAAAATCTCATCTTTATCACTTTCATATCTAGCTCGATGCTTGGATTTTCCTTTCCTTCTGAGTGTTTGCAACTTGTTTACAGCTGACAGTGTTTTGCCTTCACTTTCTTACATGTTGAAAGAAGCCAGAGATGGATGTCTTGGTTATGTTTGTGTTGAGTTGACATTATTTTTCAGTTTACCTCTGTTGGTGTTTCTTTTTAGGCATTTCATGGAGAGATTCCTTCATGCCGCACGCTATCCCTGAGTGCTAGCATCGCAGCTCTCTGCAGTGCCATCTGAGACGCAGCCATGGGGGACTCTCCAGCAAATGCTGTGGGTGGAGGCGTAGACACGTGCTGCAAAGACACGCAGACTGAACTGGCAGAGAGGGTAGCAGCCATAGATGTGGCTGTTGGCCCAGACAGAAGTGACCAAAATGGTGAAGACAACACTGAGGAAAATGACGCGGTCTTTTCTGATAACGTGAAAGACATCCAGAGAAATGGAGTCAACAGTGACGTAGGAATGAATGAATTTCTGCCTTCCCAACAGTCAGAAGATGGTCACTGGAGGCATGTTCCCAAGAGACCTCTCACTAGACCCATCCTGTCAAGCAGGAAGTTGTCTCTTCAGGAGAGATCATCAGGAGGTTATCTGGCTTCTAGCAACACTCCAGGTTATGGTCCCTATGGCACAGGGCCATCGCCGCGTATAATGAGGAGACCAACGATAGAGTCCAATCGCGTGTCCATATCAGATTCTGAGGTAGGCATGTTCTCCACCATAATTGCAATGTCAAGGTAAGGTAAATATTTCTTAACTGGTAATGGGAGTCTTCAGTCTTTTGGAGTAGTAGATCTGAAAACGCTGTTTTTCCTAAGCCGGGGCGGGGAAATCCTTGAAACCAGGGGTTACGTTAGCTTGGAATGGCTGAACACCTTTGCATCCATCCCCCAGCCCTCTGGTTGTAGCCCTAGTCCTGACATTGGCTCCTTCATCCCCTCACCTGCCTAGGATAGTCCGGTTGAGGGACAACCCCTGTTGTGTAGCGGTAGCACGTGGAAGGCCTGTCAGGCTGTTCCAAGAAGGGACTTGTAGCCAAATGGCTTTGCTCTCATGTCCCTGCTGTATGTGCCCTTCGGGAGTTTATCAGTCACAGCAGCTTTGCTGCTGGTATTTTATGGATTTAAGCTTCTGGAGATTATGTATCTCCTATTGTATTTTGCCATTATTGAAGGCATGATTTAATTTTATAAAGAGCTTAAATGAACTGGTGTTTCCTGCTCCTGTCAGGATTTTCCTTTGTCTTTAAAGCATTTGTAACAGCAGTGGTAACAGAGGGCTGTGACCTCCGTCTCCTTCAGAGGAGTGTCCCTGGGTGGCTGTGGTTGTTCCTGCTCCTCTGTCTTGCAGCTGCTCTCCCAGTACCAGACCTGGGCTCAGACCTGTCCCGGAGGTGTAACGCACTGTTAGTGGTCAGGCATATTGATGGAAGTGGCTGCTGGTTGCAATTCCCTGTGTGCTGAGCAGGGAGATCTGTCCCCTTCTGCTGTCATGAGGACAGGCAAGGAGGAAGGCGTCTGCAGCTGCAGCTCTTCTTTCCAGCCTTTTTTTCCCAGTGGCATGCATGCTGTGACATGCTGTCACAGGGAGCAGAGAAAGAGGCTGCCTGGTGTTGCACTGAAGATGCCAACCCTGCAGCAGTGCCTATGAGAAAGGAGCATGCAGATCAAATTGAGACTTCACCAGGGCTTTCTTTGAAAGCCAGGCATGATGGGGGTGGTGTAAATGGGTGCTTTGTGAAGCCAAAATGTTTTGTAGAATGCTGCTGGCTGGGGAAGGATTTTAAGTAGGGAATGGACTGTCTGGAGTACTGGAGGGAGAGCATCATCTCTGTGAGGCTGGCAACTGGTTTGGGAAAAAACCCAGGCTCTCACCCAAATTATCCCCCAAGCCCAGGCTGTGTGTTTCCTGGGATTTTTATCTGCTATTTGTGGTGGAAGAACCCCAAAATTTTCCTTGCCTTGCCATTTCTCTCCAGATGCTCAGCCAGTGAATTCACCTCTGCTGCTGTTCCTGAGCATGGAAGCAGGACAGAAACGCAGCGGGGGGCTCAGGAGCAGTGCCCATCTGACTCTTCCTCACCCAGTCGATGGGGAACGTGCTGAACATGGCTCTGCCAGTGCCACTGTGACAATACGTTGCTCTTGGGCACTGCGGTGTTCCCAGCCCCAGTGCCCAAATCCCACTGCAGTCCCACCTGCTGACATAAGGGACCAAAATCACTGGAGTTCAGACTCTTGCCAGCGTGGGTCCGAGTGACCTGGAGCTTAGCATCTGTGTGGCTTAGTGTTTCCCTCTGGAAAAGTGGGCGTTTCCCCTTGTACATCTGAGGGGGATGCTGCATGTGAGCAAATCAGCTGTTGTCCTCTGGGAAGTTTTGCAGGTCATGTTAGCTGTGCGGTGGGTTGCGGCATCCCCAGACAGTAAGAGAATGTCTGCAGAAGGTGCACTGCAGAGATTGCGGCTTCTTTGATGGCAGCCGTATGCTTTAAGGGAGATGGAGAGGGAGAGGAGCCAGTTCTTGGAAGCAGATGTGACTTGTGTGCCAGCTCTCCCATCCTGCAGTACTTCGACTGTGCCAGGAGTGAGCCTTGTCTGAAATCTGTTTCAAACTGCAGTCGAGTGTGACTAGCACATTCCCATCTGCAAGCAAATTCAAAATACTCCGTCGTCTTCCACAGCATCTGCATCCTTGGGCGCAGTGGTTACTGCCTTGGGGTAGGAAATGCCCAGTTTGAAATGCAGATGCAGAGCCCTTCATTTCCCTGCTCCTGCAGCAATTCCTTATCCAGTACTGCATTTTTAGTGGTCACTTTGGTATGACTGTTTAGAGCCCTGCTCCACTGCAGCCCAGTTGCTTAACAAAGCTGTGCTTGTTGGAAACCATCATTCATATTAATGGGAAATCGCTGCGTAGGAGGGGGAAGGGAGCCCAGGCGAGAGCTGTGCGTGTTCAGAGGTGGGTGCTCACCCTCTGGGGAGCTGTGCTTTGTCTTCCCAGCTTATAGGGACAGTACCTGTATCCTGTGAGGAATAGCAAAAGGATTAGGAAGGTGCATGCTTGTTTATAGGATAAAGTTTGAGGCTGGCCACTGAATAATGAGAAATAAGTGTTAGATGTGTGACAGCAAGACGAGCATGCAGCCTGCACGTAGCCCAACTCCAGTGTCCTGTGTATGATCTACCAGTTGCTGCTAAGTGTTTGCAGGTTTGTTGTGTTCATGGCTGAGAGAGCTACTGACAATCTCAATCAGAGCTGTATAGCTGACTGAGATACAGCAGGGATCTCAGAAGAGAAATGGAGAGCAGATCTTCTGTTTTGACATGCATTTATTCAGTACGTTTGCCATAAGCAGTTGGCAGTACGTGTGCTATAAGCAAATTGCACATGGGCAGAGCCAGGACAGGACTGGACAGAGCCAGGAGGTAGGGTCAGGGCTTCCAAGAGTTATGGGGGGCTCCCTGTTGAGGCTTCTGGCCCTATAGGGGATAAAATAACCCCGTGATGAGAAATACGGTCATGGTGTACTTGGCAGCAGTTGCGGTTGTGTTTTCTGTTCATCATTTTGTTACGCAGACCCTCAGTGAGCAGGGAGGCTGGTAGGTTACTCTGACAAGATCCAGCTCACTGGTCATGGCGTTGCCTGCGGTCTCTCTGTGAATGAGTCTTTGATTCATCTTGTTCTGGGCAAGCTGCACGTTTGTACTCAAGTCCATGTCTCTCACCTGCTAAAAGCCATTTTGGAGTTGCTCCTTTCTCCTTGCGTTGAGTATCTGGCATCATCAGTCATGCCGTTCAGGTGACAGGACATCCATCACTCTGGCTTATGGCTGCTGCCCAAGAGAGTTAAAGTCTGTGCAAAAATGAAGATGAAGTTCATGAGCATTTGGGCTTTATCAGTGGCACACGTACAGGCGCCGTCCATCAGGAGCAGAGATGAATGGCACAACAGCATATCAGAATTTCCTGTGTGATGCTGATGGTCATCTAGGATTGAATCCTGTGTTCCCTCTCCAGTGCCAGCAGGAGTGGCAGCTCACTGCCTTGCTGTCAGTGGTCCTGTATCCTGGACTGCTCTGGGGAAATAATGGAGAGATGTGCTGTGAGGAGAGTGAATGTGGGGATACGGCAGAGGTGAATTTTCAATTATTCTCTGCTGAATTATGGAATAACCACATGTTCAGTTAGAGATGCTGCTGAGCTTTTTAATGCTGGTTTAATACTTGTTCACAGGCTGGGAGGAAAGCTTATATTTCAAGGATTAGAGAGCCAAGAGCTGAAGCCGACCCTGTGATGCTGTGGGAGGATTCACCCGGCGCTGTGAGCGGGCAGTGGATCGAGCTGTCCATCCCTGGGACCGATAGCCCAAACGCCTGCCTTCGGAGCAGGGTTTCTTGGGTTTGTTATTTAGGAAGATGGTGGCTCCTGGGCTGGCAAGGCTGTAGCAGAGTCAGGGCTTGTCTTGCAGAGAGGCAGCTCTGATAAACTGAGCAGAGCTGCTAATTAGCTGATTGCCCTGGGACAAATGACTGGCAGCTGCTGGTGTCTTGTAGCCACTGCTGACAGGTCTGGATCTGCAGCATTAACTCTGCAAGAGAAGTAACCCCTTCTGCTCTCCTGGCAGCATTACTGGGTACTTAATTAACCTGATCTGTCATATCTCTATCAAAATTGATCTGTAATTTTACAAATTTCCTGCTTGTTGCCCTCCTTTCTTAAATCATTCATAGTCTATAGCCTGGAAGGTCCTTTCAGCACTGCCTGTTCTGATAGGAGTGCCTGCCGGGCTGGTGGGATTTCTGCTGCCTTTGCTGCCCATCAGTGCTTTGCTCTAACAAGGGAATGGCTTTGCCTTTATCTGTGGCACAAAGTGATTAAGCTGAAGCTATTAAAGGTACGTAACTCTGCAGAGCTGAGGCACAGGCCCCAGAGTTTAGGTCTCTGGTCCACATCGCCTCTGATGTGACATTCCTGGCTCCTGCTTGGCACTGGCAGCGTGGCAAGGGGAGAGGGTTTTCGTGGAGCTGCTAAAAGCAGCTTCTGCTTTGCTGCACAGACGATGCTCTGGTGCTGTGTGCCAGGGCAAGACTCTCTGAACGTGTTTGTACAGACTGGGTGTCTTCTCACAGTGTTTGACAGAGCTTGTCCCATCTAAAATGCCAGGGCTTGTGTTTGTGAAAGGGTGGAGGTGCTGCTTGTTGGAAAGTGACATTTGAGAATGCAATGCTGGTTGTTTTTATTCTGCTGTCCCAAACCAACTTTTTTAGGTAGCCAAGAAAAGTCTTACTTGGAGAGCGGCTAGAAGAAGAATAAAATGTCTTTTTTCCAGGCTTTCTCCCCAGACCTGCCAGCACAGTTAACTGCTTTATACTTTCTCTCTGGCTGAATTGTCCTTTCTTTCACACGTTCCCTTTCTCTCCCTGCATCCACCCACTCCCTGGCATCACGATTCTTCTGGCCCTGTTGTGTGCGTGGTCTCTCCGCTCTGAGATCAGCAGGAGGTTGTTCCAGCTCCCCGCTGCCTGGGCGGCCCCGCACGTCGTGGCGGTGGGCTGGGGCCATGTGTGCTTTAGCGGGACTGGAGAGGATGAGTCAGGCCAGTGCGTTCTCCCTCCTTGGTGCTGCTGCTGGCCCAAGCATGCAGGGAGGAGGACAAGCTGACAAGGGAATTTTCCTACGCTTTATGTACATGGCGTATCCAAGAGGCATGGAAGGTAATTGCTGCTTTGTCCTTTCTTTCCTTGGCTTACCACGTCTTTATCATAGGCTTCCTGCTTGTTTAGCCAACTAGCTTTAGGCAACTGGTGTCAAGAGCTGTGAGAGGCAGTGCTTTGGTGCTGGGCTGATCCAGGTCTTACGCTCCTCTAGTCTCTGGGAGCTGCCCAGTTTTCTTCATAAAGTCATTATTTCCTTGCCATGCACAAAGGTAGACCCAGGTGGGACCAGGGCAGCAGCGGGAACCAAGCTCCTATGCAGCGTGGGCTGGAGAGTTTCCCCCAAACGAATTTCTTCTGGAGATCTTACTGTGGTGCTCAAACTAGAGCTCTCTTGAAAAGATTAAAGATGCTTGGAAAACATTTCTTCAAAGAAGAATCCCCCACAGGCGTTGCTATTTCTTTTCCTTGGATTAATTAACCTTTATTTAAAGTTACATTTCCAAGTCTAAGGGCAGGGTTGAGAGGAGGAGAAAGCCCAAAGCTGCAGTTGCAGGGGGGCTGGGAAGGGGCTGCCTTCATCCCACCAGTCCCAGCTCCCTTTTCTTCTAGCTGCTCTCCCAGTGATGCCTTAGGACCGGGCAGGTGCCCGAGCTCCTGCATCCAGCTCCAGGGTCTCGGGTGAGCCCAGACAGCAGCGCTGAACCCTGGTGTTGCACTTTCTGCCCAGCCGTGGCCACTGCTCCTGCCAGCGGCCAGTTGTGGTGCTGGGCTTCCAGTTTTGCACTTGCATTTGGATGGATGTTGCTTTAAAATCTGGTTTTCGTACCTCCATGAGCTCTGAGCTTCCTGTGTGTCCTTCTCTATCCCTGAACAACTTTCTAATTTGTATTAGTTGCTGCCACTAATGCCCTTTTTTTTGGCTTTTATTTTCATTTTGACTGTTTTTAGAACTGCTTTCACTTCCTCTTCCAGCCAGGATGAGTTGAAACCAGTGTTGTCTTCATTACTGACTTTTAATTCACAATTTTCTTTCCTGTACTTCTCTTTAAATTGTATCTCTGAATTGCTGAATCTTACAATTCTTTTCAGATTGGTGAATTTGCCTTCTTTTTAGGGGCAAATTCTTCTTCATATGTGCGTGTATGTAAGGAGTCTGTTTTCAGAAATGTCTTACTTTGGAAACCAGCTCTGACTCTTCCTTCCCATCCTCATGTCCCCCCGAGACAGCAGAGGCTTAGCTCTCAGTTTCTTGGAGTTTCTGTCACTCAGTGGTGGCAGCAGTGGATTTATGGAATTGGGTCTGGATGCTGCATTTTGCTATGGTTTATGATTTTTGGTTTTGTTTTCTGTGGCATTGATTCGCTCACCTCTCTGAGCATACCTTGGACATGGAAACAAATGGGACATTTTGGTTTTTAAGGCAGGACAATTATTTCACACTTGGACAGACACAGCAGTCTAATTTGCTGGCAGCTTTTCATTAAAGGATCTCACTAAGGTTCTTGCTTTGTTTGTATTTATCAGCAATTGCAAATACTTTGGTGTGATGAAATAAAGAGGATTGTAGGATGTTATCTTTAAGGAACAGTTGGCCCAGAGATAGGTGTTCCTCTCTGATGGAGGAATAGTACAATTATCCCACTTCCTGCAGGAGAATCAAATAGTGTAATGACAACCCTGCCAGTCTGCAGCGGCGCGCGGCAGGAATCGCTTGAGCTGTGAATTACGGTCTTTCTGCAAGGAAAGAAAAAGGTAGAAAGCACCTATAATCTTGTTTGATTTTTGCTGTGTTCATCTCAAGTGCTTGAAGCACTGCAGAAGCTACGATTAAAGTGTTTCTCACCGGTGATTATCTGAGTGGAGAGCGATGGAGGTGTGGATCAGGTGGGGATATGGCGATAGTGAGTGTAAGCTCTCAGAGGATGTGCTGCAGACCCTGCCATTACTGTTCCCTCTGACCCTCTCTGGGTGTTCCTATGGCAGTATTGATCCATCCCTTTCAAAAAAACATCCCCCAAAGGTGAGTGTTGTGGCATTGCTCACAAGGTCCGTTTAGCAGCAGTGAAAAAAGAGATGCTTCAGGTGACTGGTCTGGTACGGGATAAGAGTGGTAATTTCTAGCTGGAGGTAAGCAGGATGGTGGGAAGGTGATGGTCAGAGTCAAAGGAATTGGTGACTTGGGCCCAGGGACAAGGCATAGTCCCTCCTCGGTTGTGCTAAGAGCTTTGCCCAGCTGGGTGGACTATGTCCTGCACAAGGGACACCCCTCCTTCAGGAGGGAGAGGAAAAATGCCACCATGGTTGGCAAGAAGCAGCGGCAAACTTGGTGCTTTAGAGATGCCATCTTGGCTTGAAACAAGGTACTGACTGCAGACCAAGGAGTCTGTAGCTACGTGTAAAAGGCCGTGTTCACTTGTGCAAGTAATCCCTACTTGGGGGAGGAGACCTGGTAATGGGACCTGGGCATTGCAAGCTTGCTGGTTTGAAGAGCAGAAGGTGCTGAGGTGGTTGGAGGGTTTCTCAGAGAGGTGGTTGCTTTTCCTGCCTGTCTCAGCTGCTCTGGTGAGCGTTTCCCCATCTCTGCAGCACTGCAGTTTTGCACAGGACCAGGCGAGGGGTGCAAAGCTGAGCACGGGGAAACCCAGGGCAGGAGACCTCCACAGAAAAGTGTTCCTGTTTAATTTGTGAAAGTCACCACGATGCAAAGCACAGCCTTGCGCTGGGAAGTGAATCTGCTGACACGGTATTTGCAGGGGAGTTTGTCCTCCACGTGTCTGTACCCTGGGTTCCTGTGTGCTGCCCTCTCCTTTGGGGAGGGGGAGTTCTTTCTACAAAATTCAATGTGATTTTTCTTTTCCATGTATTTCAGTGGCTTTGTGCTTTACATCTTGGCTTTTGCTGGGTCATGCTCTCTCCTCCCTTGTTGCTCCTAGTTCTGATGGATTGTTTTTTGCCTTTGGAAAGAGATGTGCTTTGCTAGCAGCAGAGTTAATACACTTCTGTGGCCCCATTACTCAATTGGCTCTTCTTCCCTGTCAGGGTGGTGGAAAAACTTCCTTGACTGGAAACATGATCAAGATTTAAATCGTTGCTTGTGTTTCTGACAAGCCACTGCTTGCAAGCTTAAAAAGTGTTCAGTTCCCTGTTCTTTTCATATTCTTCGCTGTGATTGCTTGCATTAGGAATGTTTTCTGGTTGGTGATGGGGAAAAGTCAAAATTATCATCTACTACATCTGTGCTCTTATGCGTCCTGAGAGGCAGAGGAGCGGTGCTTTCAGTGGGGACGCTGCACAGGGCCGGGGCTGGAACACCTCCTGTTCTTACAAACAGACTGAAGGCATCTGGCACTTCTTCTGTGGATTGCAGGGCTGTTTTGAGGTTTATGGGAACACTGATCTACCTGTCTGCGTATTTTATTTCAGCTTTGTTCCCAAAGAAGTGTGCGATGCAGAGGCTGGAAGCAAATTTCCAGCCTGCTTTACTGCTTGGAAAACTCGGGGAGAAATATTGGGTTCAAAAATGTTGTCTGGGGAAGCATGTCCCATCATGTGCTGTGATTGGAATCTCCCCCCTTCCTTCACCCCACCAAGTTTGGGGCGCTCCCCTCCCCTGCAATGCCAGTAAGTGCTGTGTCAGGACCAAGACAAAAGCCACTGCAGCCCACCCTCCCCGGTGCCACACTGCAGAGATCCTTGCGAGAGCCCTTTGATGCTTTGCCAGGAGGTTTGCATTGCAGCGAGATGTGTGCCGTCCTCCTGCAGACCCCGTCACGGCAGCTGAGCCGGGCAGGTCCCCTGGGTCCCCTGCTCAGCGCGGGCAGCACACGCTGCTCACCCTGCGCTCCTGGTCTTGAGCCCCTTGGGCTTCTGCGGTGTCTGGGATTTTCCCCTTGTCGTTAACAAGGGTGGAGGGGTCAAGTGAAAAGAAGCTGTGGAACTGTTTTACTTTGGGTAGTACAATACTGAAGGAAGGGTGGATTTAACATCAGATGACTGCATGGCTCTCCTGTTCCACCTTGCTTTCCAGCAGGCGATGCCTGGGGCCACCATCCTGTGCTGCTCCTGGTCTGTGGAGTAACTCAGCGCCTCATCATTACACCCTTGTCACAGCTTGTGGTGGTCTGCATCCGCCACCTCCCCACCCCTTGGGGTTTCAGTGCTGGAGAGCTCGCAGACAGAGATCAGACCTGCTTAGGGGTGATTTATTTTGGCAAATACTGAACCAGCTTAAGAGAATCCATTATTGTTTGTGTTGCTTAGCGAAGGAACTTGGCTCTGAGCTCTCCTCAAACAGCAGTCCACCATCCAAGTGAGAGTTCAGCATTCATGCCTGGCCAGTGGTGGGTCCCTGTCTTTGCCAGGCTGATGTTGGGAAGGGCATGGGCTCATGCTGACACTGGGAGCTGGCGTGGGTGCCTGGGTGCCAGGAGGCACCAGGCTGTGAGAGCCCTGTGGAGCTGGGGATGGGTGTTTTTCTGCTTGGTTTAGAGCACAGTCCAATGTAAATAGTTAATGTGGAGAGGCCAGAGGCTGCTGTCAGGCTCACCGGGCTGAACCTGGAGCGATGCTGGGGAATCGGGGTGCAGGGGCCTCTGGTGTTACACCAGCACAGAGTCAGAATGCAGCCCATAATCTGGTTGCCAAAAAAAAAAAAAAAGCAGTGCTTGTAGTGTAACTTATACCAGTTTAAGTAAGATTTAGTCTTTCATTACTCAGCACTCTGCCTCTACTTCGTACTGATTCAAACTCAGTCCTTTCCTTTTACCAGTACTCTAATTATGTTCTCCTTTTGATCCGCAGGACTGTGTGCAGTTAAACCAGTACAAGCTGCAGAGCGAAATAGGCAAGGTACGTTACTGGAGCTCGTGTTTGTCACAAGTGACCTGCACACACACACAAGTGTGGGTGGGAAAACTGTGCCAGCCCAAGGGATCGTACTGGCCAAGACTCCTTCCAGCTTCTGTTTGTTTTGGGCAGTTTTTGTTTGTTTTGGTTTTTTTTTTGCCTTATTAGAGCAAGTTTTGTTCAAGGTCAAAGTGGAGCTACTTCCTCAGGAATCTAAATTTATTTTCCTTCCCTCTGAAGGTGGTTAAGCTGGCTCCCTTCCAGGTCATTTGCCTGCCAAATGTAACACTAAGAGCCTTGGATGCATTAAAACAACCCAACAAGGAAAGAAAACCAAAAAAAAAGATCAGGGCAGGTGTTTGGTACCCATCAGGACTAGTTTAAGTTTTTATGTCCATGAATGAAATGCTAATTTAATTCTAGTCCACATTTAAAAGCTGCAGAATGATTCAGAAGAGGTTCCTTCAAAGTTATTTAGAGGTCTGGGCTGGTGAGCAGTTCAGACACCTGCACATTTGGATGTCTGCCACCGTTGCAGATGGGTCTGTGAGCGACAGTGCTGTCTGGAAGCTGTACCTGCCTTTGCAGTCGGAACATTGCCATCAGAAGGGACTGCTCCCTGAGCTGCAGACTGTCACCAAAAGCTTCATTAGCCCAAACTCCAAAGCAAGAGGCCCCAGGCTGTGGGAGGAGGTACCCTTCCCATGTGTGCAGTGGGTTGTGTGCTTGGCTGCTGGCAATCAGGGTGTAAGGCTGGAAATACCACTGCTGATGGTACAGCAGATGTCCTCTGAAACCCACGCACTGCTTCAGACCCACTTATGGCTTTTGTCATTGGCTTAAGGATGAGTTAAGGAGAGTGTAAGGCCTTTTCTCTGGTGAATTTGCCCCTGCCTCCTCCTTCCCTGTGGGTCACAGCAAGCAGATAGGCACCCTGAGGTTGGTAGAGGGTCTGTTGGACCTGCTGTGCTTCTTTGTCAGCCAGATGGCTTGTCAGTCTCCTCTAAAACCTTGGACCTTCATTCTGGTTCTCAGTGAGGCCAAGAGAAATGTTTTGAGGGGCTGTAGTGTTCATCCCGCTCACTTATTCAACAGGTGTCTGTGAGGGAAGATACCTACCCCATGGTGTCATGTCTCGCTTGCATAAGTGATAGTATTGACACAGAACTGTGAAAAAACAGTGGTTTAGGTGGAGTTTGGCTTTAGGCTGTCACTGTATCTGTGGCTACAGCAGCAATCCAGGTCTGCATCTGCCTGGGCAAGAGGCAGTGGGAGGAAAGCAGGCAGGTGGTCCTCACTGAAGTCCATTTGCTATTGAGAGATGGAGAGGTTTCTTGCTGAAAGTGGTCTTGCACATGAGTATAGGAAAGGTATCCATGCAGAACTTCCAAACTTGCACAAAAAAAAAATCCACTTGAAAATTATTTTCTTCTTCCTACCTATGTTTAAGACAGACACAGTGGCTTTGGCTCAGGGCAGGAGGCAATGGGCTAACACTCAGCTCCTTCAGACATAGTTAATCCTCAAATGCCCTGTGGATCCAACAGAGCTGCCAAAATGTACGACCTCACTGCAGGGTCACATCACCTGCAGGCTTTGCTCAGGGCTAACTATGGCCTGAGGACTTGGAAGTGGTGTGGGTTTTGGTTTTTTTTCTTTTTTTTTTTTTTCCTCCTTTGTTCAAGGCCAGCCTTGAGCAGCAAGGAGACAGAATTAAGCTGCTGAACTGACTGTGCAATTTGTGTGTATTTTAGGGTTCCTACGGTGTTGTGAAACTGGCCTACAACGAGAACGATGACAAGTATTATGTAAGTGTCTCTCTCCTCCACTCCTTGCTGCCGCCACAGTTCCTTGTTCCCTTTTGGACCCCTGAGATCTAGGTCCTCCCTGTTTTGCTGCTTTTAGCATATATATTTCTGATTTGGGTGGCACACAAGGAATCAAACCTCCCCGCTGGGCATGGAGCAATGCGCTGCTGCCTGCATGTCCGCTTGTATGCGGTGCCGGGTGGGAGGGAAATGGGGTGGGCTGCCTTATATAAGAGGCGGGGATCTTGGAGACAGGCTGCAGAAGCATATTGCTGATTTGTCTTGACATTTTCTAGCTAGGAAGCAGGTCACCTGAAATTAGAGGCATGTGGGTGGTGGTATTCAGCACCTGCTGTGCACTGGAAGATCGGCCTGGAGTGAGCAGGCGTGCTTTGTAAGGGAATGGGGGCGTTTCTCAGAAAGATGCTGGGCAGTGCCTGGCTCTGCTGCGTCTTCCCCCCTTGCGATATGCCTCCCCGTGCACCGAACAGGATCTCGCTGTCAGGTCATGAGGTGTAGGGTGCAGAGCAGAAGGCAAACCTTGGCGTTTAAGTCCTTTGAGCTGAAGCCAGAGATGGGGGGCTTCAAATTCAAAAAGGCTGCTGATGCTGAAGGCTCCTTCTCTGTCCCTCTGCTTTCAGAGGCAGGGGAATCCAAACCATCCCAGCTGAGATTCCTGCAAAATCTGTTTGTGGAGATGTGCTCACGTCCCTGGGCTTGCTCTGTGGCAAGCTTTGCTCTGACTGAGTGGGAGTTGGGCACAAGAAAGCTGCATTGCTGTGTGTGGCTGTGCCTGGAGGCTTGTGGAAACAGCTTTGAGCTGTTTGTGGTGGATCCCAGGGTGGCTATGTGCCGGGCAGAGCTGGATGGTTGCAGTGCTGTTGAACCCAAACCGAGCTGCCCTCGATGCAGCACTACCAGTCTGTGGCTTTGTGCTTCTGTGTCTGGTGAGAGGGGTCGTGCTTTGGCTGCTGCCGTGCAGTGGCCTTGTGTGGGTGACAATGGGTCCATCAGAGCACCAGGACAGACTCATGTGCTGCTCCCTGTCCCCATGCACAGAGCTCTTGGTCTTGGCACAAAGGGGAATAAGAATATGGAGATGTAAAGCATGCTCATTCCCTGCTACTCCCCAGCTCGCTTTTCCTCTGACTCTTGGATTTACAAGTGATGGACCAGGTGGGAGGTGCATGCCTGTTGGTATTTGTTAGCCCTTCCACACTTCCAGCAGGCAAGAAATTGCAGGAGAAATGTCTTGAAATAAAGGATGGAAGAGATGAGACAAAAATCTGGACCAGGTGCCCTGGAATTGGCCAAGCAAAGGAACCGCAATTCTTTCCATCCCCTGTGCTTTCCAAGCTGACTCACCCACCACACAGAGCGGTTGCTGTTTCCGATGGCTCCCTTTCTCCGCTACCCTCCCAGCGCTCTCTGCAGTGGGTGGTTTTGTTCTGCAGGGAGCGATGGTGCTGGATGTGGCTTCTCTGATCCTTCTGTCCCACCAGCATAGGGAGTGCTAGGACCAGCAGCACAGAGTGGGAATGTATCGTATTTATTTCTATCTGAAAGTATTTTTGCTTTGAAAAAAGTAATATTTCCATTTTGCTGCCTGATGCTGTGCTGTGGGCTGCCCAAGGTGGGCAGGGCAGTGTTGCAGCTCGGCAGGGGGAGCTGGGTTTGGGTTAGCGTTGCCCTGCTGCGTTCTTGTCAGTGTTCTGGGTGCAGATTAACGCTGTAGCCGTAGATTGAGCTGCTCAAATCAAAGCCAAAAGTGAAAGCCTATGGCCAGGTTAGCCTGGTGTGTGTTAGTTAATCACCACTTAATCTCCACTTCTTTTTCTAATCTGAGCAAACACTTTAAAGCTACTGCAGCCTGAGAGTGGCTCCCATGTCAGGACGCTTCTCTTTCTGCCTCGCTGCCCGAAGAGTGACTGGTTGAGGCAGGGTCTGAACCAGATCTCAGCTGGGACCCTGGGGCTGTGAAGCTGATCCTGGGAGGTGTGTGGAGCACTACGGTGAACAGAGAGAGATGGAACCAAAGCAAGAGCGTTGGCAGTGTCCGCCTGGGTGTTATTGCTGTGAATGTTGGCATACGGGAGAGGAAAGGGCAGATGGGTGCACTGCTGCAATGGTGCTAAAGTTCCTCAGCTGCAGTCACAAGTGGTCACCCCTAATCCTTCCAGATGCCTGTGCTTGTGTTTTCCAGGAATGTAAGCCGTGATGGAGAGACCTACACTTTTCCACAATGCTAAACCAGCCCAGGAGCTGGCAGACCTTTTAAAGCTTCAGAGAAATAGTAGCAAATTATGTGACTGGCTAGCAGTTGCTTACCTCCCCACACTTCCCAGTGTGTCTGCCCCACATTCTCTCCCAGTGCTGAGGTATCTTCCATGCTCCTCTGCTTATTGCTCCCATCTGCTTATTGCTCTTCTTGTAAAGCTGGAGTTTATAGGTACCAGGAACTGGATCTAGCTCCTGTCAAAGCAACAGGAAAGAGTTCTTTTGCTTTAATGAGTTTTGTATCTGGCCTAGAATTAGAAAAAAAAACCTCTTAAAAGAAAAAAAAAAAAGCTGATCACCACATTTGGGAAAAATGTAGATGGGTTGTATTTACTTTTGTGGGTTTTTTATGTTCCATTCAAGATGAGCAAGTGCTTCCAAGAGCTTTATCCTTTGCTGCTGTGAACAATCACAGTGCTGTGGAGGGCTGTGGAAGTGTGCTGACCTACATCGGCGGATGCAGGGAATGGCTTAGCCCAGGGAAACTGAACTTTCACACCAAGGAGGAGACCCTGTTGGGATGCAGAGCTGCCTCCCAGAGCAGAGGTCCCTGCCGCTGCTGGGGTGTGTGAAGCTGTTACAGCAGCATTCGCAGGGCTCTGCTGAGGAACCCTTTACAGCTGGAAAGGTTTCAGTGTCTCAGTTTGCAGGAGATGCTTTGACAGTGACTGGGGGGTGTGGGGGGGGAACCAAAGAAAAGCCAAGCTCTGTGAAAAAGCAGCAAATAAAAAGCAAAGGCAAATGTGTCCAGATGGAGATCTAGTTTGGAGTCATAGTGCTGATGGAATTTGATTCTTGGTCATGTCTCGGGTCATGTCTCCTCCTTATTTTCGATCTCTAAATTAGCTTAAAAAGAAAAGTGGTTATGATGGACATTTGTTATGCTACTTCTGGACAAAAGCAATAGCATTGTAGGTTGTCAGTGGGTTTGGTTTTTTCTTTTTTCATCTGGTTTCCTAAGAAACAAGATTTGTGTGATTGTGCTCTCTGCCTCCATTTGTACCTAACAACCTTTGCATGGAGGGCTGTTTTCTACCAACTCTAAATGACGGGGAGAAATTCTTTCCAAGTTTTTGAAGAGGCAGCTGAATGCAGTGCTGCTGCTGAGGGAAAGCTGGCCAGCAGCAAGCCTCAGAAACCTTACAAATCCCTGCAGAATCCACTGATTGCTGCCCAGGTGGGGAGGGAAGGCATGGCTGACTTGTTTCTCTTGCTGGTAACAGCTACTGAACTGTCAGCTGTGCTCTGGTGTGGTGAGGACCAGGGAAATGATCTCTGGTTTACTGTTCAGCAGCAGGGTTGTGAGAGGCTGTGTCACCTGGGGTAAGAGCAGGAGGTACATGGCTGGAGGCAGGTGAGTGTGGCTGCTCCAGGAAGGCATCCTGGCTGCGGTGCTGCCAGCTCGGGGCATAGCGGCGTGGATGAGGCACAGCCTGCTGATGTGACAAGTGCAGGAGCAGGATTTTGGGGGCATGGCAGCTAAGCCTGTCTGGTTTAGGCTTCTCTGTGTGTAGCATTCCTCTCTCCTGGCAGAGCTTCCCTCTTAGCTGTTTTTTCTGTCTGAGGGATGTCATTGTTTAGACAGGTGAGGAAGGGCTGGAAACACTTTTGGATCTGCTCAGCAGTGCTGCAGGGTGCTGTCCTGTGCTAACAGAGGATTTAGGTGGATAGCAGCTACCTCTGAGCAACATCCCACTCCCCTGGGAGCTGCAGGTAGGGACTGTGCACAGGTCTTCTGCCCTTGCAGTGCAAATCTCTGTTAGCAAATGAAATGACATCCTAAGTTCTGTGAGAGCATCACAAGGGGCAGTTAAGTTCTCTTGGCTCAATCCATTTAATTAACTTTCCCTCCTCCCAGTAATGACCGTTTAGCTGTTGTCATTACCAGCAGCAGGGTGTGGGCTTGAGATCTCGCTGTTGTGAAAGTTGCTGTGTCCCAGGCATCCCTCCTCTGTAAGCCTATGATGGGCTTTCCCTCAGGCATCCTTGTGAAGCAGCTTCCCTGTGGCTTCCAGCTGCAAGGTTGCTAGGAGGAGAGCAGTAAACCTCAATAGTAGAGGTACATCAAAGGAAAGCACATGGTTCCCGCTACCTCTCAAAGGAAAATGTCACAACCCCTGTCCATGTGTGAATAGTCGGAAGGAAGGCGGGTGCAAGGGCATGTGTGGAGGAAATCTCCTCCAGGCTCCCTGTTTTCCTGAGGAAGCTGAAGCAATGCTTGCCAGTGCAAAGGGAAAATCCCTCGGCTTGGCTCCGAGCTGGTTCTTTATCAGAAAGGCGTTATCTGGGTAATTAGCTCTGCCTGCAAGTACAAATGTCTTTGGCTCTTTCATGCATGGGAGCCCAGAAGGAGAGGTTTGCTGAAGCATCCCTGTGCCGCTCCCGTTACACGCAGTTACAATTAGCGAGGAAGCCTTGTCCTGCCAGCTCTTGCTGTAATTAAAGTGAGGCTTCACTGCCATGTGCTCTTGTCTCTGCTCTTGTGATAATTAAGTGGCTCTGGCCCATGGCATAATGAAGTTTCCTTGTCCCCCTGTTTGCATTTGAAAGCATGGTGGAGACAGTTCCTCTCTTCTGATCCAGCTCTGCTTGTGTAGCAGCAGATACCAGTCCTATTCCTTTCTGCTCCCTCCATCCTCTCTCCAGAGCCTCCCCAGGGAAGGATTAGCCTGATGCAGGCACGGCCGGTGGCAATGGTTCAGTTCCTCGGGTTGGGTTCCCTGAGCAGTGATGCAATTTGGGAGCTTTTGGCAGCAAATTGCATCTTTTATTTCTTGTTTTTCTAAAGCTCCTTGCCAGAAGGCAGAGAGGACTCAAGGTGAGATTGGAGCAAGGGGAGCCTCCTCCTCCTGGGCTGGCGATGATTGAAAGGAAAATAGCTGTATGAATTCCTTCGACTTTTTTTTTTTCCCCTGTATATTTTTATTATGGAGAGATAAAAGTGGGGAGCGTAGGAAGTCCTCCAGGCTTGGTCCTGGTCATCCTTGGAGGTGGTTGCACACATCTCAGATCTTCTTTCAGCAGACCGTGAATCATCTGGCTGTCTATATTGGACACAGCCCTGTGCTAAGTCAAAGATAACCACTTCTGAGTCTCTCTCAACACCATCGTTTCCAACAGTTGGCTCGGGAGCTGTCAGGCAGGATTGAGAACTGCACGGTGTCTCTTCTCAATTACATGGGTGCAAATCCAGAGGATTTCACTGGATCAGTACCAAAAATAACAATCCTTCCAGTGAGCCGTGAACCTGGATGCAGTGGGAGCACTGATGGCAGGTGGGGATCTTGGGGCATGTGGTGGCATTGCTGCCAGGAAAAACAGTCAGGAGGAGCTTGCCGAAATGGTTTTGGTGACCCATTCCTGGTACACGTGTTAAAAACAGGTAGTGTGCAGAGAGCCTCCCTCCATGGCATTAATGCAGAATTCCTTGGCATCTGTGTCCTGTGGGTGTCCTGGTTAATTGTATTTCACAGGGGTCACTCCAGTATACATTACAAATTTGGATGCTTAATTAATAGGGGTAACTACCCGTTCTAGGGGAAGAAGTGAGTGACCATCCCAGCTCCTGGGAGCACAGACTCTTTTCCTAAGCAAATTGTACCATGAGGTGGTTTGTCATGAAATATTTATCTGCTGGGCCACTCAGGGCTGGTTTGAGTGGCCCTCAGAAAGGTTATTAATGCACAGAGCAGATGGAAGCGCAGAGACGTTATTAAATTCAGATTGCCTTTTCCCATTATGCTAATGCCAATTGGATGGCAGGGAAAATTACCCTGACCCCCTCCCACATCTCAGCTGCCTGGGTTCACAATGGTGCCAGCACATGATCGGATACGAGAAGGGAGGAAAGCTGTTGGCAAAAACCTGCTTCCCTCTCTGTGCTTTCGCCATGCTCCTGCGCAGAGCTGGCTCCACTGTTTCTGATGGTGCAGGGATGGATGCGCACAGAGTATCTTGTTCATGGACTTGGGCATGGTGCTGGATTGCGCTGCAGGCGTGATCTGTATTGTTCTGGCAGCATGGGAGAGGTTTATGGGGCAAAAATAGTCTCTGGCAATATCAAAGGCCTCCACAGGCAGTATAGAGCTGGTGGAAGGGCTGTGTCCTCAGCCTGTTCCAGGTCTGTGATGTAGGTTGCAAGTATATGGCCATGATACTCCAGCTCTTTTGCTTCCTAGATACTCTGGCAAAGCAAAACATAAAGTGGAGCAGCCTTGAAGTGGCTCTGACTTGCAGCATGACTATAGCTTCATCCAAAACAGCAGGTGCATGAAAGCCACCTAGAGGAACCCACCTCTTCCTTCAAGCTCATGCCCCGAATGCAGAAATTTAGCTTGCTTTTTTTGTCCAATTTAAAATAAATCAAATCTTTTTTTATGGGAAAAAGATAAATGAAAGAAATGGTTAGCAGTGCCTTTAGGAAAGCATGTGTGTGTGTCTGTTGTCTCCTGGCTAGTGGTGGCCACTTCTTATTTAGATTGAGGATAGACCTGAGCCAGTCCTTGATGCCCAGTGTACTCCTGGGTCACAGCACTGAGCACTTTGGCTCTTGTTCAGTTTTAACATTGCTTTTTCTTCTTCCTCTAGGCTATGAAAGTCCTTTCCAAAAAGAAGCTCTTGAAGCAGTATGGATTTCCACGTGGGTATTTCACATTTAGAGGTCTGCCTGTTGTCCTCACCCAGGCAAATCTCTGTAGAAACGTTATCTGTAAGGGCTGCAGAACTTGGCCTCATTTGAAAGCTGCCCAAGTAGTTGGGGTTGGTTAAAATGCAGTGGGTAGTGAAAAGGCAGGCACAACCTCAGGGATATTCATCACACTTGGTAAATTGATTTTCTGAGTCTCTTTGAAGTGCTGACTCTTCCATGTTCACCACCTAATTAGCCTAATTAAGTGCTGGAAGTTAGGCAGGGTGGATCCCGTCTTCCTCTGGGGCTTATCTACTCTCTCAGATAGCACCTGGCTCCAGTGCCTGGGCCATGGGACCTGGCGAGCAGACCAGGGAAGACAGCAGGAGCTGGTCTGAATGGGGCTTGCAGATCCCTGTTCCGAGTGGGGACTGTAATGCTTTGGGATGATAACGGTGTGATGAGATCTTCCAGAATAGCTGGAGGTGTCTACAGAGAGGCCAGTGGCTGCTTACTCCTGTGTGTCGGGTCCTGCTGAAAGATGAGTTCTTCCTCACCATGTTATCGTGATGGCAGGTCGGCCTCCTCCCAGAGGGTCAAAATCATCCTCCGGAGAGCAGCCAAAACCCATGGCACCACTGGACAGAGTCTATCAGGAAATAGCCATCCTAAAGAAACTGGACCATGTCAACATCGTTAAGCTGATAGAGGTGAGCTGCTTTTCCACTCTAAGCTACACTGAAACAAGTCTGGTTTGTAACAGAGGATCTTTCTTCAACTGCTCCTACTTCAGCCAGAATTGGTTTAAAATAGTTGTTCAGAAACTTAGGCTGGTGATTCCAAGCAAGATCATACCAATTATGTATGACTAACCAGCATACCGAGCCTGGTCTTTGGGCTGGTGCCCAAGAGAAGGCAGCTGGCTGTGCTGGTAGAAATAGCAGCAAGCTTTGACCGGTGAGATGTGTGTAGACAAGCCTGGAAGGTGCACAAGTGTAAGGCTTCAGTGCCGTTTTCGGTATTGGCTGAGGTCAGATTAGAACAGGCAGTACCTTTATTGGTGGGCTGTTTCTTCAAAGACAGGTGGAAGCCCAGATTTTTCTGGAGACAAGAAAATCTGTGTCCTTCAAAGCCCCTCTCTATGCAGGAGTTTCTAAATGTTAGCCTAAGTTTTTGATGCTCTGCAGCTCAGCACAGTGTACAGGGAGCAGTGAAATGCTACTGGATTAAAAATCTCTTTTTTTCCTCATATTTTTCTTTTTCCTCTTTCCCCTTATCTCTCTGTTATCAATTACAGGTCCTTGATGATCCTGCAGAGGACAACTTGTACATGGGTGAGTCGTTATATGCTAACAGAAATGTCTGGGCTTAGACCTAGTGATGCAAGTTACCATGTACCAGGGCTTGAGGTCAATACCAGGAGGAAAGTTGTACCAACTGCAGCAGACTTATTTTTCCTAAAAAGTAAAATACCTGTCAAAGCAGCGGGATGGAAGGGCCGCTTGCAGTAGAGTAAGGCAGCACTGTGTCTTAGTACAGCTGTGCGCATCTCCTTACCATGAGGACACTAAAAAGACATGACAGCAGCTCTGCCCTCCCTTAGTTGGTTCTTAGAGCCTGGAGAGAAGGGGAGGGTGCAGGATGGTTTCTTGTCCTCCTGGTATGAGTTTGGTCTCTCCAGACTCCTCCTGTAGGCCATGGATAGTGGTAGTGACTCTGGAAAGCAATCTGGTGTCAGGGTGTTCCCTGTGACCCCTAAAGCAGCAGAACTCCTGTCCTTGGCCTCTGAGCCCACACCCTGCTGTGGGGTGCTCAGATGGGAGGTCATAGCTGACTGTGCGTTTATGCAGAGGGCAGGGAAGTTCCACCCGTTTTGTTGTCATCTCCCCCAAACCTTGCAAGTGCCAGCCATGGCCTAAGCCCTGTTTGGGCAAAACCCGGAGGGACAGGCCTGGGAGGCACTGAGGTGCCCTCTGAGACGGGCCAGAGGAGGGGGACATCTGACTCCATTACATCTCTGCTTCCCTAAAACATTTCCTGATGAGACAGGCTCAAAGGCTCCTTCTAATGAAATAATTATGGGATGCTTTTGAAGTGGTCTGTGAAAGGGAGCTCTGCCTAGCAAATGAAGCTGTTTCCCTTTGAAAGGCCACTTTTCCCTTTCAGCTGAAGCCCCGGTGGCACTCTGGCTGCATCGCAAGCATGGCAGCCAAGACACATGCACGTGTGGTGGGGAGGGCGGCTGAGGGCGTTGTTTAAAGGCCTGAACTCCTGGAGATGGAGAGATGGGGCAGCAAGCGTTTTTGTTGAATGAAAATAAATGCATGAGAAGTTGAAAAAGCTGTAGAGAAGAGAAAGGAAAAAAATAAAACCCAACCAATGGGTTGGGGGTTGGACTAGATGACCTTTAAAGGTCCCTTCCAACCCTAATGATTCTATGATTCTAAACAAAAAACAACTAAGCTTTCCCTGTGCAGCAAGACCAGAGTCTCAGAAATGGCCGCAATAGCAGCAGGACAAGTGGGAAATCTCTTGGTCCCAGTACTCAGCAGCACGGGAAAGCTGTGGGTGCTCACTGCTGCTCAGGATTGAGCCTTCTGCAAGTGGGTTTTCTCCCTCCTGCTGACCCAGCCGATAACTGCACCTTTCCCTTTCCACTACAAAGCAAAGCTAGAGAAAATAGTTTTCTCTTTGCTAATTACTGCTGGTATTAAGTACTGCTCTGTGCTTATTGGGAAGGAAGCAGGGGATGGAGGGTGCTGATAGAAATCAGAGCAACCTGCAGTGGCACAAGACAGCTGGATGATGAAACGCTGCCACAAGCTGCAGCTTCTTCAGCCTGGAGAGCAAGATGAGTGATGCAGGCTGGCTTGTTGCATTTGTACTTTCAGCTGGTCTAACTTGCAGCTGCAAGCAGGGCTGCCTGGTGCTTTGGGGAGGGTGATCTGCGCAGATTTCCTGGGAGGTGCCAGAAATCCCCTAGTAATTCGTGAGGAAGGAGCTGTCCTACTAGATAAAGGCAGATCCTTTTGTTTGCAGAACAGGTCAGAGGTAGGATCAGGAAAAAGCACATTGCCACTAATGGGGCTGGGGCAAGCCCCTGCTTAACCCCCTAATCAGACACAAACTCATGTGCTCTACAAACCTCAACTCATGCCAACAAATCCTCTCCAGCTGCTCCTGCCAGGGAGTGTTTACCTCTGACAGCCTTGTAGCTGTGCTGCTGATTGATGCAGCATAAATGGAGCAACGTGTTCTTACAGCATCTCGTTTGGGATCAGTAATTTAGCAGACATATCACACCAAGCACCCTCTCTAAAGGTACTGAATAAGACTGGGCTCAAATCAGCAAGGGCTGACACCAGGAGCAGCAGAAATGTGGTTGATAAATTAGCACCCACTGTTTCCCTGCATGGAGCTGGTGGGAGGTGGGGATGTTTGTCTTTGCTGCAGAGATGAGTATTTTCATTTTACATCCTCTAGTGTCCTTATCATAGGTGAGGGAAGAGAAGTGAGTGGAGATAAATTGATTTTGCAGGTATGGGAATGGATGTTTGTAGGTGCTAAAGAAATGAATAAGAATAAAGAAAAAGGATTAAAAAAATGAATAAGAAATTATTTTGTTTCCTCTCTTTGCAGTGTTTGACCTCCTGAGGAAAGGGTAAGTAGCCCTCCTGGGGTCCTTTGTGTTGAAATTTATGTTCATCATTAGCTTCCTAGGGGAAAAGGGGATCTGATATGTACAGTGGGGCAAACCACTGTCTGCAGGCAAGCACAGAGGAGGCAAAATCCAGCTGTGGTTGCCTTTGTGCTGTTACAGCCTGCAATGATCTGGTGGACAGATCTGCAATGGGCTGGGATGACGTGTCCTCATGTCAGGCTTTGATCTGGAAAACATTGGATGCCAATTCCCCATCAAGTGCCTGGAAGAAAAGGTTTTTAACAAGAGTACTTTGGGGTAACAGCTGCATCATAGCTTCCTTTGGCAGAAGGGCTGTGAGGTTACATCAACATTTGCTTGCAACCCGCTGCCTTATTTTGCCCCTAGCACTGCTATACTGTGGGAGGCTGTTTTGTTGCTGCATTTTTCCCTAACAGGAGAAGTGATAAGGTGGTAGGAGTCTCCTCACTGCTTTTTACTACACCTGTGCTGGTTCTGCAGCTCTGCAGAGTCACAGCGAGGTCAGGAGAGCTGCACCCAGGGTGGGGGAAATGCCCAAAGGGCTTATTTTTCTCTCCAGCCCCATCAACAAGCCTCTTGCAGACCGCTGGCTCCAGCGGGTTGCTGGTGAGGGACTCCCCAGTCTCCCTGGTGACCAGGCTGATGACTGTCCTGTAGGAGAGGGGGAGAAAAATGCTCCTGTAATCAGCTGTGTCCAGGGAATGTGCAGCTTGGCCGAGCACCGCCTGTCTGTGTCTAGCAGAAGGCAATTAGACTCCATTAGCGGCTCTGCCAGTCCTGCTGCTTACATTATTTCTCCCTGATTTCAGCAGCAGAAAAATACGTGTGAAGAGGGAGGGAGGGCAGTGGCAGAAAAATGCAAATGGGAGATAGGAAGGTCATCAATTAAATGGCAGCAAGGGAGAAGAGAGAAGTGCTGCAGGAAGGATTTGCTGCTGGGGGCTGAGGGGGAGAGCTGCGGAGCCTGGTTCTGGCCATGGGCTGTTCTCAGCCGGGGTTTGGCTTGCACGGACGGTATCTCAGAAGCACTCACTTAAATCCAGCTCGAGTTGGTGGGTGTACGTCCAAAGGCAAGGTCAAGCTGCTGAGCACAGGCAGGATTAACTTCAGTGCAGTCAAGTCCTTGGCTCCTGCCAGTCATCTGCTGGGGATCAGAAGATGCTGACTAGCTCTTACAGCCTCTTTGCCCTCAGCTTTCAGCAGGCACAGGCAGAAGAGGGGCTTTTAGAGGACACTGTGCACCTCTCAGCAGTGGCGGCATACAAAGGAAAGGAGAGGAGAAGCTGACCAGGTAACTGTGGCTGTAGAGGGCTGAATCCTGAGCAGCAAAATAGGTTTTCAGAACAGCTAGGCACAATGCACTAGAAATATTCCCACTTAACCTTTGAGCCAGGGGTTCATGTCTAGATCCTGCCTTGGTTTAGAGTAGCTGCACACTGTTGCTTCAGGACTGAGCCCCAGCAGGCATGGCATCCAGTGCACAGCCACAGGCACTCTGTCCCCACTGCAGCCTGGCACCTCCTGGTGATGCTGGTGCTCACAACCATGAGCAGCTTCAGCAAGAAACCAAAGGCCAGATCCAGTTTTGTTCTCTCACTACACTTTTCCCATTAGGACTCTCAGGGAATAGTCAGCCTTATTTTGTGCAGACAGTAGCAGTTAATCGTGATGTTGGCAAACGCTCTGTGGCTCACGCTGACTCAGGGACTGTGTGAGGCCACCCATCACCGCTAGCTGAGCTCACTAACTGAGGTGTCACCAGAAAGGATGGCTGTGCCTCTGTCCTGTGTCACAGCACCCAGAACTTCTTGGGAGCCTGGCCTTCAATGCTGGGGACATGGTGATAGACACCATGAAACTCCTCCAGCAAGGAGTGTTACTGCCAGTCTGCAAAGTCCTTAGTTACTTTCCCTCTCCGAACAGGCCCGTCATGGAGGTACCAAGTGACCAGCCCTTCAGCGAGGAGCAGGCTCGGCTCTACTTCCGAGACATCGTCTTGGGCATCGAATACTGTGAGTACCACCAGCACCACCAGCAGCTTTGCAGAGCGTGTGTGTCGGCCTCCTGCTCAGCTAGGGAGAAGCCTCTTGACTCTGGTGGGCTGCCAGTCGGGTGAGGTCCCTTGTAATTGCATGTGACAGGATTTGCATCTGGTGGTGGCCCAGCCTGGCTCAGATTTACCCAGGCAGTATCACAGTTGCTGGGAGCAGGCATTCCTTAGAAAGGACATTACAAAAATAGTAGCTTCCTTTTTTACTTCTATTTATCTCTTTTTGGAGAGCATCTTTGAAGGCAATAGCAGAGTCAGAAAATGGGTGTTTGCAGTGACACAGACTGAGTCAGTTAGCTTGGAACAAATTGCTGTCTCCAGCTTAGCAGGGCAAGCACTGGCTATGGGGAGAGCTGGCAAGTGGCACTGGAAGAGCGTCTGCCCTGTCAGCTCCCTCTGCAGCATCACTCTTAGTGACTCCTTGTCTCTAAGGGCTGTGGGGTGATGAGAACAGTTTTTTATTAGATCCATTAACAGTAGCTCATAAAGAAGCTCATAAGTCATTTGGTTGGATGGCCTGTTGTGGATTAATAACTAGACAATCATGAAAGTAGGAATACAGCTTTCACAAGGGAGAAGAGTCCCTAGTGCAGTTAAACAGGAATCCATAATGTGGCCTGGGTTGTTCAATATATTCCTAAATGACCAGAAAAAGGGTAGAGTACAAGTGTCAGGGAAGTGGTGAACAGGGAATGAATCATCTTCTCTGTCTCTAAAAACACAGGAACTGAGGAGTAGCAAACAATAATCAGGTAGCAAGTTTAAACCAGAAGGAATTACTCTTTCATGTAGCACGTGATTCAACTGTGATGCTCATAGTTAGAGGAGATAGCAGGTGCCAGAACTAAATGGTCTCAAAGTGATCAGACAAGTCTAGAAGAAAAGAGCAGCAAGGACTATGAAATATGAGGATGCAGGCAGAGTTGGCCATCAGGCTGCCTAAAGCAGGGAGTATGGGTGCTGAAGGTGTTACATCTCTCTGCCTGATGCTGTTCCCCAAGCTATTCATCCTGGCAGGAGACAGTGCTGGGGTAGGTGGCTTTTGGTTTGCTTCCTCTTCCATCCAGAGGCTTGTCCCCACCATCCTTGAGGTCATCACCATGCTGAGCTGACAGCAGAGGTAGCCGTGCTGCACCGGGTTCCTGGAGACAGGTCTAGGTTAGCTTGGTGTGTCTTGGGCACGGCAACCTTTTATAAACCTGGCTTATTTTGACACACAGTTCTGGTGGCAAATCTGAAGGCAGAGCAGCCAGCAGGGAGGGACAAGGACACTTGAGCAAGTGATCGTCATCCCCAGTTGATGAGCAGTGCAAACTGTGAAAGGTCAGATGTGAGAGAGACATGTCACCCTCCCTGTTTAGTCCAAGGTGAGATTTTTTTTTTTTTCTCAGCTATTTCAACCTTAGGAAATAAATACCTGCTTCTTTAACAAACCAGAGCGAGTCGTTTCAAGTGTGCTTTCAAAAAGCCAACATGTAGCTGTGTCAAACTCAAAAGCAATGTTTCATGCTGCCGTTGTGCTTTGAGCCACGTGTGCCTTCATTTTACTGATCTCCAGTGGCCCTTGCAAGCTCAGCAGCTCCTCGGAGCCAGAGCAAGCCCCTTGCTTTTGTGGAGGACTCACCTAATTTCAAATCCTTCAGAGAACAAGTCTCTGAGTACGATGGACCTTGCCAAAGTGGAAGGTGGTTTGCAGTGCCCCATCCATCTCCACATTCAAATGCAACTCCACCCTATTTAGTTTGTCTAAAACTAGTGGGTGGAAATGAAATAAATGTTTGCAAGTCTGTGATGGTCCAGAAATTTCCAGGTGGTGCCAAAATCAGTCAGGTTACTCCGGGAAGCCAGTAGAAATGTATATATGAATGGGAAGCACAAGGTTGTTTTTAAGTGGAGTTTGAAGGGTGAAGCCTGCAGCTTTTTTCTATTCTCATTAGCATTCTAATGAAAGAAAGTGTGGGTAGTCCTAGGCAGAAGGAGTGAAACAGGGCAATAAATTATAGGATGCCCAAGCACTCCCAACAACAGGAACAAATAGGATGCTTTATTTTGAGTTATTGAGTAACCACTTATTTCATTAGTGAATGAAAGTTAAAAATGGTGTTCTCTCAGAACTGCTGGGTAAATGCATGGCAATTATTATGTAATTACAGAGGAAAAGCGCACCGTTTCTGCGTGCTAAAAGAAAAGTGTTGCCAGGCAATCTAGAGATTGCAAGGTGATTTTAATGTAAGCATACATAATTGTTATGTAATTTGGGAGACTCAGTAACCATGCAGCTGCTTGAAGTTGCAGCAGCAAATGCATCATTTCTGGTTGGGTTTTATTAAATTAGGAGTTGCACACGGGGTTCCTGTCGGAGCCTGCAAGGTGTTGATCCAGACCAGCATGCTGCCCTCGGTGCAAACGGTCTGTGGTGAGCAGGAAGGGGCTGCAGGAGCTGAGCTGGTGGGAGACACGGGCTGACCTTTTCAATTACCAATGGTGGCACACAGCCGCTGTGTATCTGTGGGGACTGAAGTCCACTGGTTATTCATGACACTTTTTTGGTGTGGAGGCCTCCTGTAAGAGGGCTGGCTCTGGGGAGAAGTGTTTGGAGGGAGACAGTGATCACTGGTGAGAGCAGAATCGTCCTGTGCCGGGTGGGAGCCTGGCTTAGGCACAGTGGGAGGCAGGGAGAGATGCCCTGGAGTGAGCCTAGAGCTCCCCCATCCAGGCAGTGGCACAGAGCTGCCTTGCTGCTTTGGCTGCTTTTGCCTGGGTTTTTGGGTTGAGTTCGTTTAATACTGGGAAGTGCACTTTGATACACGCATGGTCCCAGCCTCATTCACTGAGCAATGAAGAAACAGAGGCAAGTTCAAGGTCTGAGAGCCAAGGAGATCTGCCCATGGTAGAGTATCCCTTCTTCTGGCCCCTGAGCTGCTGGGAAAGTATTTTGAGCTGAAGTGTGGCAATATTACTGGTTCACATGTTCTCGTTTTGTATGCCTGTCTTAGACCTGGGCTCTGTGTGGACTATGTCAGGAGTTATTTAAGCACATGCAAACTTCAATTCCCGTCCTGGTGAAATGGACCCTACAAAGGAAAGTGCTTTTGCTCCTGCTTGCAAGACTTCCCCAGTACTGATGGCATTGCACGCACACCCTCGTGAACTGGGGAGGCAGGCTGTCATCTGTGTGTTGTAAGTACCACTGGAGTGGTAATTTCAGGGTGTACTTAAGTGCTTTGGATGGAAAAGTTTTGCTGGATTATTTGTCATTAACTAAAGCACGTGCTTAAGTGTCTCTGAACTGGGGATCTGTGCAATTACCTCCCTTTCCACTTGTAACTTCCTCTAGTTGTGCTTCTCAGGGGTTATTTCAGCTTCAATCTCCCTTCTAGTAAGGCAGACACTGCTTTCCTAATGATACACAGCAGAAATAGATGTGCTGGATAGCAAATAGTCACCGAAGCGGTTATCAGCTGCAGCAGGAGTCGGTCCTGGAAATGGGGATGTGATGATGGTGCTGCCCCACAGAGCCAAGCAGCTGTGGGTCATCTCAGGGTGTGTTGCAGCCCGGACCCCCCAGCAGTGCCAGCCAGGTGAGCAGCTGGCGGAGCACCCTGTGGCACGTGTTCTGGCACCCCGGCATCGGTGGTTCAGGCATTTCCTCAGCCAAAGGTTGTGTATTTGTATTTAATGGCCTCTGATATTGTTCCGTTCATTGCTCCAGACCCTTTTTAAACTTGTGTAATTCTTCAGTGTCTGCTACCTCTTTTTTCCATACTGTAGGGAGCAGTCCCTGTTTGGGTTTGAGTCTGATTGCTGATGCCAGGAATGCCTGGAAACAATCATGCCTTCTGTGCCACCCCTCATTTATAGACCTCTGTCACATCTTCATGGGTGGCTTTTCATGGCTGCACTCCTTTGACCATCCATTAGAAAAAGCTGGCAGTCTTGGAGCCTTATGAATTGAGAGCACAGCAGTATTTCAGAGTTGTCTTTTACATTACATGTGGCTGAGAATATGTACTACAGGAGCTGACATATCCTCCCCAGGTTTGCTGGACAAAGACTGATATTCTGCTGGTTTACTTCAGACATCCTGGCTGTGGTGATACCTGAATACAGGTTTGACTTCTTGAAAGTAGTAAAATTTCCTTCTGGATTGACTCGGTGGTGACTTACATTTAATAACCACACAGTAAATGGATTTGCTGAGTGAAGGTGAATTTGGTGTTACGCCAGTTTGCTTTGGCAGATGAACAGTGGAAGCCAGTACCAGGTGAAGTCTGTAACGGGAGGATTTTCTTTCAATGTCAGACAGCTGTCTGCTGGCAAGAAATGTTTTCTTGTTGTGAGCAGATGTTTGGTTGAATGCAAGGAGTAGACACCTCAAATTCTTCTCAAGTGGCAGGAGACGTTTGTTGGAGCCTCAGGAGAGGTGGTGAGGGAGAAGCATACTTGTCAAAAGACATGAGGGGTATGCCAGGCAGTTATCCCAGTTTGGTTTTAGGACTGGGACACGAGTAGCTTCACTTAGTAAGAGCAGAAGTAAGGCACAGGAATAAGCAAATTAAAGGTCTGTCTAAGCAGGTGGCCTAGCTGTGACACTAGCCAGGAGCAGACAGCGCAGAACACGCACGCAAGCTTGACCCAGGGGAAAACCCTGCCCAGTCAAGGTGAAGCACAGTGACTGTCCCTTCTGCTGCTTAGCTGCAAGCTCAGTATTTTATCCAGCTCACGAGAAGCTGAAACAGTTGCTGTCAGTGTGGCTGAAAGGAAGAAAAAACATTATTCCCTGCATTCTCTGTAGAAAATGCAAAATTTCCTGACTGTGTCTAGGGAAACTAAGGGTGGCTGTTCTGGTCCCCTCTGCAGAGGAATGTTTGTCTCATCTGAGCAATTGGGTTGAGGGGAGGGTCATGACATGCAGCTCAAGCCATTGGGAAGTCACTTCTCCCGCAGCAGTTCTCTGCAGAGTACCTGGATGAATGCCTGTGATGCTCTGGAGCCGTGCACGCTGAGCCTGGAGCAATAACAAAGTGCCTGACGTGCAGATCAAAGCTGGCTTTTCTGAGATAAGACTTAATCTACTTGATCACCAATATGTGAGTACAATTTCCATCATCTTAAAAGGAAATGGAAGCAAATAAATCAACAGCTGAGTCAACATAGACTTGTCTATTCTGAAGAATGCCTACCGCAATGTAAGCCCAGGGTAGGTGTGCTCAAGCATCAGTGGTGTAGATGGGGTTGATCTGGTTTGGCTCTTGGCAGAGGTGAGTTCCTCAGGCCTCGAGTTGGTGCGGGCCAGCCGCGTTGGGACATGAGTCTGCAATGAAGCTGCTGCATGCTCTGCTGTGACTCCCAGCAAGCTACTTCATCCGTCTGTGCCTCCATTCCCACGTGGGAAATGGGACCTGCTTCTTCTCTGTTCCTGCCTTTTTCCTGCACAAGCTGGAAGTCCCTTGGAATGGAGCATGTCAAGGTGGGGGCTCTTAACTGCAACTCAGCTACAAGGTGCTGGATGATATAAATGACGGTGCCAAGAGAAGAGAGGCGGGCTTGTGTTTTATCACGTGCAGACAAGCTCTATTTAGATTAAAAAAAAAACCAAACAAAAAACCTTTCATGTAGCTGCAAGTGTTGCTGATAGTAATCAATGAGGACTTTATGTAAGAGTGAGAGTAATTAGCTGGTGGAGCAGATCAGAGACATGTGCTAGAGCCTCTTAAAGGTCAGGCAATTTGAGTTTTGTTGTTTGATGCAATTATGTAAGTGATTGTGCTTGGGGTTCGAAGCAGCCCATGGCACAGACTATGCAGGTTTTTTTGGCAGTACTTGCTGCATGTACCCTGCTCCCCACTTTCCCCATGGTCCCTTGAACATTGGCATGTGTGTAGCTGTGGCAGGAAGCTCTGTGTCCTCTGTGACAGGTGATCTATGGTGTGCTCGTGTGAGGTGGAGGACAGGTGTAGAAGGGTGGCCTTTGGCAAGACTGCCTCTCCTTCATCTTCCCCGTTGCTTCCTACTGGCAGGATCCTGTGCCATATCCCTTCTGCCAGGAGCGCAGTGATCAGCTGGGTGCTGAATATGGAGCACAAACAGAAGCCGAGCTCTTCCAAAGGGCTGGGTGGTGCTGGGTGTTGGGATTCCCTTTTGTAAAACTTGGGCTTAAGCAGCATATTGAAGTGGCAGAGGTTTGGATGCAGCAAGAGCGTGGGGAAAAAAGTGAGCAGAGCTGAGAAAATCAGAGCTTTGATCCTTGTCCCAGCTCTACACAAAACCTCTGCAATGAGCTGCATGAGAGGGAAGGTGTTCCCCTTGCACAGCCTGCTGCATCCATGTCCTCCGGCTCTTTCCCAGTGGAGCATTGCAGACGAGCACAGAGGCTTTGTTCAGAGAGCAGCCTTCTGTGTTGAGCTCTGGATGGTGGTGCAGCAGTTTCCTTGGAAGGGTGTTAAATAATTTCTTCGCTACGGGAGCGATGTGAGAGTAATACTAAGCAGACTCTGCAGTAGCACCATATGGATTGCTTTTACCCTTGAATGGGAATGGGATTCTGTTTTTAATCAAGTATAATTCAGCGTCGGTCTCAGTAAATAGTAGGATGTGTCAGGGCATTGCAAAGTTTTACATGTCTAATTTTCAAATGCGCTTTTAGCAAGTTTATATTAACCTGCTGGAGCTCTAAGGTTTTCCAGAAGGGAATGCAGCAAAAGGCACCTTTTTAAAAAAAGACCAAGGAACAATCTCTCTTTTTCTAGGACTTCTCTCTCTGCTCCCTCTTGGTCTCCACTGTATCTAGGGATACGGTTCCCAGACGTTTGCTTCTGAATGAAAAGGAACGCCTGTTTGGTCCCTGAATAGCCTGCAGTGTCTGGAAACCAGGATCATTTGTGAAATTAGTTGCATGTTGTGAAAAAAGCTGCCTTGTCTCCGAAGGCAGCCAAGGAACAGAAAGAAATGATGTGCTCTGCAGGGCTTTGCGAAGGAGCAGTGATGGAGCAGGGAGGCAGAGCAGCAGGAGACCTGCGGAGAGCCCAGGCAGGGCTGGGTGCAGTGCACCCAGACGGGAGCCAGCTGGCCCAGCAGCAGAGATCCTCCCCAAAATCTGCCGCTTTCTCCATCCCAGTGTACTGTACCACAGCCAGCAGGGACTCACCCCTGCCTGAACACTGCTTTGAGATACAAATGCCGCAAGACCTCTGTGCCACCGCGCGGTTTACAGCTGTGATGCTCCAGGACCTCGGCCCTGCCCCATCCTTTCCTGAGCAGCCAGCCATGAGATCCTCTCGGGAGCAATGTGCGTGCTGACAGCAGCGATATTGGAGTATTGGCTTTCTGCAAGGGTTTCATTTTGTGGTTATTGAAGTTGTTTGGCTCTCACTGTCACAAGTGTGGTTCTGCAGGGATGCTGACCCCGGTTCAGAGGCACGTAAGCCTGTGCTTTCTTGTAGTACACTTCCCACATCACCTGCTGGCTTTTCACAGAGATGGCATTCAGCGTGTGCCGAAGCAGTGTCCTACCTGGGCATGTTTTGTGACCTGGCAGTACAAACTAGGTGCTCGTTCCCTGGACAGTCAGCACCCAGAGTGTTTGCAGGCTTCTGGGTGGCAGAGTGCCACCAGGCATCTGTGACAGCCTCTTGGTGTTAAAGACACGCTGTCTTGTTGTCTAGGGCCAAGGGTGAGAAACCATGTTTGTGGTGCTGATGAGTTATGAGAGAAATGAGTGTGAACTGCTTGAAACTGCTGGAAGGATGTGAGTAATCCAGGTGTGCAACTGGAGAGGCTTTCAGAGAATCCACCCTGGGACAAGGTCTGCTGTACGGACCAGCTTGCAAGGTCACAGACAGCTTTTCATGAAGCTGTGGGTGTTTTTTTCTGCCCCTGTTGGGAAGGTGTGAAAGCAGGAGAGTCAGGCAGGCCCAGCATGGGACACCCCACGTCCTCATTGCTCAGAGAAACTCTGGATTACTGTTTTATACATAAGCACCCAAACTTGTATCTGTGCTGCTAATACCAACTGAGTTAAAATACATTGTAATGAAGAAACAAAACAAAGCCCTGAAAAGCCAGATTTTCTAGGAGACCTCTTATTTTGGGTGTTTGTTCCATACAGGCTCTAATTTGAACACCCATGTATGGGTTCATGCCAGCCGCTACAGGCAATAGGTGCAGCATTCCTGCTAGAAGCTCTGTCTGAAGTCAAGATGGACGGAAGAAGATGGTCCTTTCCCAACTGTTGCTCGTACCCTGAGTGCTCTGAATCCTTCTCTCAGGTTGTATCTCTACACAACACAGCATCAGCCTTCAGCAGGCTTTTCTTAAGTGCCTGAACTTCATGTCCAAAGTCAGGAGACAGTCTAGACTTTTAGGCATGACTTCCCTTGTTTCTGAGCACCCTGGGGCTCTAGGGTTTGGTGAAGTCCAACTTCAGATGTGCCTGGTCAGGCTTTCTAACACAAGTTGTGATGGCAGTGCAGTACATGGGCCCTCTCCTCTCCTGCCTGCTTCGTTCATTGGGCAGCTGTGAGGCTTAACAAACAGGTATTTCTCATGTGCGTTGGGATCTTTGCCTAGATGATGCTCTAGAAATCCATGGGGTGGTTATTTAGATGCAAATAGGCCTGAAATAATGTTGCTTTTCCATGGAAGTGAAGGATGGGTCTAATAAAACCAAATTTAACAGAGTACTGCAGAATCAGGCTTTCTCCAAAGGGTTCTGTAATATCTTCCATTGTTTCATTTTCATTATGAAGAGGTATTGATCTGTTCTTTGAATCAGGTCTGTCAGCACAGAAAGTGCAGAGCATCTGGGAGCCCAGGGAGGTTGTTGCAGTGAGCTGCTGACCTCTGTTTTAGAGCAAAAAACCTTTCCAGGTAAAAGCAACACGAAGAACCATTTTGTCTGTTTGTCAAAGCAGCTTCACTGAAGTGCTCTGCTTTGGCCAGCTCAGCGTGAGTTTTAACCTTCAGAGGGATGCAGACATGTACACTTGCATGGGAATGAGTGGGTTTTGGCCACTGATGTGTGTGGCACATGAGACCTGGGAGGGGAGCACCGATGGGATGGTCCTTCCCAAGGCTGTATCCGTCCGGCAGCCATGTCCCATGGCTGGACAGCATGTGTCTGAGGGCAGTCTCGCCAGCGCTGATGTCTGCAAGCTTTGTGGCTGTTTCTGTAACGTCACAAGCGAAATCCTAATGCCTTGTTGTGGTCCATCTCTTTGAGCAGGACATAGGGTAGCTGGAAGTTCCCTCTGAAAGGCACTGACTCAGCTTAGGGGTTCCCAGTTCCACGTGGAGGGAACTAAAGGGAGGTCATGGGTTGGTTTAAAAGAAAACCCTCAATCTCTTGTGGAATGAGTTCAGGTGCAGCAAAAAAAGATACAATTATTTTGGTTATGTTTCTTTAAAGCACATTTGGGGTTTTATTCAGATGTTAAAAGTACTTTTCCTTCTCTACTGTGCCTGATGCATCCCTGCCCCTGTTTGCTAGCGGCTGTGTCACAACGTGTCCTCAATTCCAAGGACAGCACAAGTGTTTTGTTTCTGGAACCTCTGGTCCTGGCTTCCAGTGACATTGGAAGCAATCCTAACGAGGCTGCTGTTCCTACCTGCTGCTCTTGCAACTGCAGAGGGGAGAAACTTAGTCCCAGATGCTTCAAGCTGGTGAAGTTGGAGGGTTAATTTGTGCTGGTGATTGTGTTTAAGTGACTGTGGCTGTCACCTGCTCCCCTTTGATGGCTTTGTGTTGTGTGGTCCTTGTGCGGTTGTCCCTTCCGTACAGTCGTTAGTAGTCTGGAGGGTATCATTAGTGGTAGGCTTTTACTTCTGAGATGCTTAGCTCTCCCTCTGGAGTTCTGCGGGGATAACACCATCCTTTCCTATGTGTGTTATGTTGGAAATGGAGATCACACTGGTTTGAGTACCTTTCCTGCAAGACAGCTCTGTCCCTGGGCTCCTTTCACAGTGTGTGGCAGTGATGCCCATGTCACTGCAGGCACGTCCCGCTGCTTGGCTGGTCAGCCTTTGGCCAGCCCTGCTGAACTAACTGTCCTCTGCCCTTCTCCCTGCAATGCGTTATCTGCCAGAGATCTGGACTTGCAGCAAAAGTTGGTGGCTTGGAAAGTTCTTCTGAGCTTAGTGGTGCTGATGTCCTACAGATGAGCAGTCCTGCTTCCTCTCTGCAGCTCTCAAACAAGCCAGGTTTTTCCTATTGCCTACAAGTGGACTTGGGAATGACTTTGGGGGAATCTTTTCCTCTTCTTTCTGCAGCCCTGTATTGTGCTGAACTGTTCCAGTGGCAAGGCACAGCGCAGGAGAGGGTAAGACCATGCTTTTTGAAGCCTGAAGCCCGTTTTGGGTAGCTGTGCAGGGGAGGATGTCTGCAGCAGCTGGTAGACTGGGACTTAAAGAATTATGTTTCTTCAGAGCAAAAAAGGGATCTCAGGTGACCTTCATCAGGTTAGCAGTTCCACACCAAATCATGTGTTGGCAGATGTGAGCTCTTGCTCTTACAATTTTTGTAGCTGTGGCGGAGCCTTGTTCACTTACACCAGCTGGTGCTCGGTGCACAGTTCCTGTCCCCTGTCCTCACTTCATGGCTGTTCAAAGCAGCTAGATGGGGAGAGGATCTGCAGATAGCCTAAGTCTTTTGAGCCAACTGGCATGAGACTTTCATGGCTGTCACCCAGACAAAGCAACACAGCACGTGGGTTGGACACTGCTCCAAACACCGCTGCTCCTGACCTGGCCAGCCACTTCCCTGCTGTGCCTGTCTCCTTCCCATCCCAGTTTGTTATTTAAACCACGTGCTGGATTTGCAGAAGCACCTGGCTGACACTGCGCTGCAAAGCCCTGGGACATGTCAGGCTCACTTCTGAAAGTGCAGCCCGTGCTCCTCTGCCCCCAAGGCACTTGTGGTTGTTTTCTCCTCTGAGCAGTCGAGGTCAGAAAATGTCACTGTTCCTAACGCTCACATCAAGCACATGGATGTTCTGGTCTGGGAGGTGCAAATGTCCGTTGACCCTGGTGTTTGGCTTTGATTTTTGTGAAGGATATGATTCTTATTTCTTTGTTCAACTTCCCTATTGTCCTGTGCCCAGCAGCCAGCAGTGCCCAGGCCCGCTGGGTACCAGGCTGAGGTGGGCGCTGAGCAAACACAGAGCGTCTGGCAAACAGCTCACATTTTTCCTCTGCTTTTATTAGGTAGTGCAGAGACAGGGAATGTGTTTTACAAGATAAATAGTTACTTGATATGGGAATTGGTTTTGTTTTGTTTTGTTTTGTTTTTTTTTTACTTTCCTATACGGAAGAAATAATAAAAAGCCTAGAGTGCCTGCTTGCCTGGTGTAACTCCCTCAGTTCCCACAGACTCCCTCAGTACATCCCACAGGGATGTACTTGTACGGCCCATGTATATTTGTGGCCTGTGTGGTGTTTGGTTTTTTTTTTTAAGAGACACTGAGCATCTTAGTCCTGTGATCTCAGACAGGATACCAGACACCTGCATGAAAGGCAGCTCATCATCTTCTAAGGGAAACTTCACTTTCCTCTTTTTTTTTTTTTTCACGCTCTCTCTATTACCATAATGAAACGTCAGCTTTCACCAGCTTTGCTGCAGAGCAGATGTCTCCCCATAATTACTGTTGTTGCAGGGTTTTCAGTGTTTATCCTGACTGTCTAGCTGGGCTGTTACAATGTTAACTGGCTCACATCACAGCACGGCCATGCAGTTGCTGCACATCTGGAAGAGAATGTAAGCGCCAGTGTTCTCCAGCAAGCTCTGTATGCTGGTGATGGCTCCCTGGTCAGAGTTGTCTTTTGAGTTGGAAATACCCACTGGTTTCTGAGCTGTTGGCTGGATTTGGTGCTCAGCTGCTAGTTGTCTTATTGTGCCTGAATATTTCCTCTGGGCTTGTTTCCTTCTGCATGTGGTTCTGCCCCTTTTGATTAGCTTTATGGCACTGCAGTTTAAAATAAATGAGTTAAGAATTCACCTCTTTATTTGGATCCTATAAACCTTTAATGTAGCAAATATCCTGATCCATCAGCTGGTCTGAGGTCAAGCAAATCTGCAGGACTTGAGTGATTTCCATCTCTAACAGCCCTGCTTAGTCCTGCTGGCTGGGCTGTTTCTGGGTTCATGTCTGTTCCTTACATGATGACTGGTGACAGATGTATTTGAGTGTGGTACTCCTGTGTACATCCCAGTGAGGCACCGAAAAGGAATGGCTACAGGAAATGGCACTTCTACTACATCATGTTGCATATCCAGCAGCAGCTTGGAGTGGGCTGCCTGAGCTTGCACCTTTATTTCCATCCTTCTGGAAAAGTTTCTACTGAGTGTGTTGGCTGCCGTTGACAGACTATGCTCCTGTTTTGTTTTGGGTTTTTTTTTTTTTCCTTCAGTGCACTACCAGAAGATCATTCACCGGGACATCAAGCCTTCCAACTTACTCTTAGGAGATGATGGGCACGTCAAAATTGCTGATTTTGGAGTCAGCAATCAATTTGAAGGGAATGATGCCCAGCTTTCCAGCACAGCAGGGACGCCAGCCTTCATGGCACCAGAGGCTATTTCAGACACTGGCAAAAGTTTCAGTGGAAAGGTAGGTCTGTGCTCCTAGCTGATGTCTTCTGGGACCCCCAGGCATGGCACAAAGGGCAGCACCACACCCGCATCCTTTGCGTGTTGCCCACCCAGGGATTGGGGTGGTTATTGAATAAACCAAAGCTCGTATTCCATGCTCAGTCCAGGCAAAACTTGCATTGATTGTTCTGTGCAGCGGGCTGACAGACTCCTGTGGATCCCTGCCCCGACAGGAGCTGTGTTAGAGCCCTTTCCTTGCCCAAAGGGAAAGGACAAAACTCCTGGTTCCCTTCCAAAATAATCAAGAGACATAGGGGGCTGCTGGGCACCTGGGTTGTGTCTTGATCCCCTGAAAGCCAGGGCTGCTGCCAAGCGCTGTGACGCAAATGTGTGGATAGGACCTAGTGGGATTCTTTTTTTTTCCTGGAAGAAGACTTTTGAGGTTCAGCTCCTCTTTGATGTTCAGCCTTGACTGGTGTCATCTCCCGTAAGAAGACGCTGCTTGCTGGTCACTGTGTTCCACGGCAGCGTTCGGACCCAGCACAGACCTCATTCCCCAGGCACGCTACAGATGCCTTTAGGAGCCCAGTTTCAGAGAGGCTCTGCACAATAAAACAGAAACTACTAAGTGCATACAAATAACGTTCTGCGAGTCAGTGGGAAAATCCAGCTCATTCAGATTGTCTGTATTGCATCTCATTTACTGCCTGTACATGCTTTCTTTCAGGCACTTGATGTATGGGCCATGGGAATCACCCTGTACTGCTTTGTTTACGGGAAGGTAAGCTGGCTTTCGGATGCTGGGGCCCTGTGTGAGAGTGTCTGCCTGCCTGGCTTCTGACTCATTCCTTGCCAAATAAAGGCAAATATTAGAAGCAAAGACCTACCTTCTGCAGGCTCCCATTTTTCAAATCACCCTGTGGATGATCACTGACGTGATCTGTGGAAAGGATGGGTTCTAGAGTTGGCCTCTGTACTCTGAGCAGTTGTTTCTGCTACAACCCAGAGCAGTATCAGTAGCCCCAGCAACGGTTTGTTGGAGGGTTATCCATATTGCCTGTATTTTGAAATCAAACGGAGACCACTTTAGCAGAGACACCTCTTCAGAGCTGCCTTCTGCAAACTCCATGTTCCGTCATGGCTTTTCCCTCTCCTGTGGCCAGATGCTCCTTGTCCCATCCATGCTCTGTCAGGCTGAGCAGTACAGCAGGTACATGCAGTCTGTGTGTGCAGGTATGTCACCTGAACCTCCTGTCCAAGCACAGACTACTGCAGATCCCACCACAGGGGCATAAGGCATCCAGCTTAGGGGTAAGATGTGGCTGGGGGAGATGGCAGAGGCAGAACTATCTCCATGGCTTGTATGATATTAAGTGAAGTCAGGATGGAAAATATTCTCTGACCTGTGTCTAATGATGTCTCACTTGGGGCCGAATCCTCATGTGATGGGGTGTCATCTTGATTTTATGTTCTGGTATAACCTCGTGGTGCTATTACTTTCCTGTGTGGCAAGCACCAGGGGAAACAAAGAGGGAATATAAAGACAAGTACAGACACTTGTCTGTTCCACATGACCCTGTACAGTAAATACTGTACAATTTGTACCTGTTTTATATTTTATCATTTAATCTGGCCCGGCAGGCTGGAACAGGGCCCACAGGTAGCCCCCAGCCCACTAAAACAAGCGTACCTGGCCCTTCAGTTTTGGTGCAGATGTTCACAGGGCCTGTGAATGTGCTGCTCCTGCATCTCCCACAGCGTTCACTGTGAATGTTAAACTTCTGTCAGTCCTGCCTGCTCTGCTAGGTAGGAAGAGCTAGAATCTAGGTCTAAATTAATCCAGCGTGAACAGCTGTGCTGGAGAAAAATACGCTTTGAATCCATATATCTGAATTTACAGTGGAAAACCAGGTTTTTTAATAGTAATATCTAGCTCCAAATGATGTTTGTCACAGAAACCTCAAAGCAGTGATACAAACCAGGTGGTATCCGTGTATCCATTTTGCAGCTAGGAAAAGTAGAGTAGAGAAAAGGAAAATTAACAGTTCATGGTCACCAGGTAGGCTGGATAGAGGGGGGTATCCCAATCTAGTTCTGTATTCCTTAGGTCCCTTTGTTCTCCTGCATTTGTTTTTTTAATAAGGAATAAGTCAATTTATTGTGTGTGGGGATACCATATTTATTTCCATCTCTGTGTAAAATGGAGAGAGTGCACAGAGAGTATACTTCTGTTACGTGAATGACAAGCACAGAGAGAGTATACCTCTGTGACACGAGTGACAAGCACTGTAGATCCTCAGTGCCAGGATCTCTGACAACTGGAAAATCTTTTGTTTGTTTTACAGTGCCCTTTTATAGATGAATATATTCTGGGTCTTCATAACAGGATCAAGAACAAGCCTGTAGAGTTCCCGGAAGAGTAAGTGAACTTTACTCAGCTGCTGTAAAATCAAGTTCAATCTTCAGTGTTATTCGCTGTGCATAAATGCTGGTAGGTCACTGTGGAGGGATGGGCAAGGATGGGTGAGGTGCTGTGCATTCTCTTGGGTCCTTCACATCAGTTTTGTGCTGATGTTGTCAAGGCATTCCAGCTGCCTCTGCTGCTGCTTTGTCCATGCTGTGCAGACAGGGACTAAAGGAAATGGCTCTTCACCTTTGGAAGCGGAGGGGTTTCGGTGTGGGTCTTGGGAGTTCTGCCCCAGCTACTTGACCTTGGAGATGCTGGAAGCATGGTTGGGGTTTTGTTTCTCCCATGTGGTAGCCACTGGAATGATTCAATGTATTAGCTTTCAAAAGCGGTGTGGTTTATAGACCTCAGTCTAAGTAAACAAATGCAGCTTCCATGGACTTACCTTGGAGCTGAGTGAAGTGTCTGATGGAAGAAGGCTTGTCCTGAGATACACAGCCACAGCTTGGCGCATTCCCACTCCTCTGCCTACTCTGACACAGTTCAAGAAAATAGGAGTTTGTCTTGTATACTGGCAGACTGGGGCTAGTTCTGAAAAAAAAAAAACCAACCAAACAAACAAAAAATTAATTTAACCATTTGATGCTGAGAGGCTGACCTCGCTGCCACTTTGGCCAGTGAAGGAGATCTGTCAGCCACAGTCCGAGCTTCGTGGTGGAGACTGCTGGGCTGTGTTAGGTGGGATGGCTGGCTGCACGGTCACAGTGCGTCCCCTAACCCACAGCAGTTCACTTAGCAGTGAGGGTGAACAAGCCAAGGCCACTTGTGTGCCATTTGAGCAGTGGGAAGTTCAGTGTCGAGGCACTGAGCAATGAGTGTTTGTGGTCTTGTCCCATGAGCCTGGTAGATGATGATCACACTTGATGCATGCTCAGTCTCTGCCATCAAGCCACCATACCTTTTGCTTTGTGTGTTGGCCACTCCTTAGTATTTCCTCCCTTTTCAGGCCTCTGGTGACTTCCTTTTGGTGGTTAATTTGTTTCTCCTGGTTGCTATCAGATGGAGTAGCTGAAGTTGGACTCCTTATCTGCCTTTCCAAATCAGCAGAGTAGTCAAGCAAAGAATTTTTTTACCTTCTTGACGCAATCGTTCATTCTAATAAAAACTTGCAGAAAATTACTTGACTTAGAACACGCATGAAGAAATCAAAGCTTTAATGAAAGGCATCTCTAGTGTTAGGAAGGAAGGGAGGGATGTTGTCAGGCAGCCTGCGGCATGTGCATGTATCCACTGTCTATTACATGAATTATCTGGGGGATGCTCTCTGAATTTTTAGACACCTACAATGAAGGGCTGGACCTCTGCCTTGGCAGTCCCAGGCTTCCTTCTGAGTCTGCAGAAAGCAATGGGTACGAATAGCTCATGCCCCCGACTCCACAGGCTGTATTAATTACCTCTCCCTTGACTATGAGGCACAACCAGTGCCTATAGCTCAGATGGAGCCATCCCTGCTCAGGCTGATGGAGCCCACACTGAGGACTGCATGGATCACACCTCCCAAGGACCTGCGGCCACGGGGTCAGGCCACTTGTTTGACGGCAAGCGCAGTGGGTATGAGGCGATTCTGGCAAGCCAGCCCTGTACCACTGGTGATGTTTTACAGCTAACTAAGGTCAGGCATTAATAGCACGAAGGCTGGTCGTACCACATTGCCATGATCCCACAAGTTGCTCTGCAGTTGGGGCAGGACTTTGTCTTCACAGCACTGCAGCAATTAAAAAAAAGAAGTTTATGTTTCCCTGGCACGGTCTCTGTGCTGGCTTGGGTCCTGGCAAAGTGCCCTCCTCTCTCAGCCATCAGGTATTTGGGTTAGCAGTCAGCTTACAAGAGACTGTTCCCATCTGTCTCTGCAGTAAGTTATTAACATTTAATGGGCTGACAGGGTTGTGCTAAGAATCTTTTCTTCATTCAGACATTTCCCTCAGCAATAATTCAGCTGCCTGATTTATTTGGATTTCTCAGTGACCTGCTCTGCCATTCTAAAAAAAGCTGCACCCCTCGTTAGGTTGTTGGAGGAACAGAGCGTTACTGGATGTTGATGGCTGTCTAAACTACATCTATTTGGTAGATAAAGGCAGTAACAGACGCGCACGTAAACCTGGAATTCATTGGACTGGAGCCACTGTGACCTCCCACAGAATTAGCACCTCAAAACAGTTGGGAATATTTTGGTTTCAATTTATTTCACCATGACTACAAAAGACACATTCCTGTTTGTAGACAGTCCATGGAAACTTGTTGCCTGTTTCCTGACAACCTTTAGGACAGAGGTGGAGCTGTCATCATTGTCCCTTCCCTTCCCTTAGAGACGCTGGGATAAATATTTATCGCTCTGGCATTCTCATTCATGTCAGTGAGTCCTTGGCATGACACGAGGTAAATGGGGTTAGCTCACACCCTGATGATCCTGGCATGACTAAAAAGCAAGCTGGAGAAGTTTCTGTCCGGACATGTATTAAGAGAGCCAGGAGCTCTGCATAGTCCCTCCTGGTGAAGAGCTGAAGTCCAGGACAATGTTCTCTGACCTGTGGGCACCCTGTAAAATGATTTGTGGTGCTGGCAGCCCTCCCAAATGGGTGAGAGCTGTTACAGGACTGTGACTGTGAGAAATTCCAGATAGGGCAGGCTTTTCAGATTACAAATACCATTAGGTACAGCATGCACCATGGCATAACAGAGAGAAGGAACAAACAGAGACAGCATGATGCGGTTTGTCCCCTGGCCATAACCCACCTGACGCTTTGTGGTCCTGTTTACAGGCCTTTTCCTTGTGACATTAATTCTCTCTTGAGTAGAATTCACTCTGGTGCCCGGAAATGTTAAGTGATTATATTTCTTATATTTTAAATAAAGCTGTTGCCAGTTTGGCACAGATCTGATGTGAAGTATTTTAAAAGCACCATCTCACCTGCATCTCAGTGTGGTCCTCCTTTAGGAGCCTGTTTATTCTGACTTGCTAAATGCACCATCACTCCCTGTAGCCTGTTCCTCTCTGCCTGGAGCTCATCTCAAGAGCAGTACGTTCTTCCTATTCCCACCTAAATTGTCACTGGCAGTGCAGCCTAGGTAGTGGGAAGTCTCATCCTGCTATTCTCTTTGTCAGGGCCATATTGCATGTGTACTGCAGACCCTTGATGCAACTCTGAAAGTGTTCAGACTTTAACCTGAGCCCACTTTCTGCCCCTTCCCACTGAATGAGCAGTGTTTCCTTGTGGTTGGTTGTTAAAGATCCCACAACCAAAGTCCCCATAAAATCTTCAGAAATTATTAAACAGCAGCTCTGTTTTTATCAGGCTGAAATATCCCTCACTGATGTGGTCTTCACTTATGTTTATGATAGTTTATTCCCTTCTCTGCATGGGGAGGGTGTGGAGGAGGTGGGCACAGCGCATTGTCCTCACCAGTCTTTTCAATCTGAGATCCAGCCCTGCTGGCCAGTTACATTTTGTGCTGCCAAATCCCATCTCCATGCAGAAACGCAGCTCCTTGGAAGTAATTTGTGATACAGATTTTCAACTACCTAATACAATTCTGTCACACACTGGCATTTTACTTCAGTAGCACTTTGATTGTACAGATTGTGTGTTTTAATTGCCTGCATCATTGACAGAGGTCATTGAAGCCTTTGGACTAGAGGGACAGATGGCAGGACCAAGGGCTCTGTGTGAATAGGATGGCTTCAGGGTTCAGGCAGATGTTTCTCTTTCAGTTGTGTCTGTTCATTCCCTCCTTACGTTACCCCGAGGCTGATGTATACGATAGGAAATACCAAGTGGCTGAACTGGCTGCCGTCAGTGTTCATGGAAGCAATTTAATGAAGTTTAGCTGGGAACTTGAGGGTAAAATGGGGATCTTTCTTCCTGCACACAGTTGCTCATGATGCACATTCCGCAAATCAAGCTGTGCCCTTCTTGTACTGGAGAGCCCAGCTCCAGTTCTGCTCTCAGTAACACTTAATTGTCCCAGAATCTGTCCTCTGAAATTCCCCTATAATATGCTGTCTTCAAAAGTGTCCTTAGATCCATTCAGTTGACCCCTTGTGCTGCATTTTGAGAGCGTGCAGCTGTGCTAGTGGGCAGAGCAGGATAACCAAACCCCGTAACAGTGACCATGATGCCCAAGAAGGAGCCAAGCCAACTAGAGCTTCCTTTCTCGAGCTGGGTCTGCAGAGAAGATACCTTCTGAGCAGAGCAGATCCTCTACCGAGTAACTGCAGGAAGGACTATGCATGCCTTGAGCACTTACAATTCCCTTGTTAACTGTGTACTGCTGTTTTCTTTACTCAGAGCACAGATAAGTGAGGAGCTCAAGGAACTCATCCTACGCATGCTCGATAAAAATCCAGAAACAAGGATAACAGTCCCTGAAATTAAGGTAAATTGGACATTGATATTAGTTTTTTGTCTCAGATGATTTTACTGTTCCTTTGGTACCTTCTAATGAGGCAGAGCTGTTCCCAGTGTTTGTTTTGGGAGCTTTCTCTGGCATGCTGCCTCAGAAAGCGAGAGCACTCATTTTGCAGCATGTAAGAGCTCTGTCACTGCTGCTTGCTTGGGGAATATTGACAAAAGCTTTCTTGTTTACTTATTTAAATTAAAGTTACTCAAAAGCAGACTTATCCTCCACAAATCCCCAGGAGAATCGACATTGTCATGAGGACTGCTAGCTGCAGAGCCTGTGCTGTCGGTGTTGGACCTGTGTTACAGGGGCTGGAAGTGCCTTCCTCTGGTGCTTGCATGGCCAACAGCCTCAAGGCAGCACGCTTGTTTTTATCGGCTTTATTTGGGGGATGCTTATTAACACAGGGAGTGACTAGGACTGGTAAAAGTAATGCTTTGCAGGGTTTTCTGCTTTTCTCATGTTCTCAACCGAGGAAACCATACCATCAGAGGCAGTAGGAAAAAGGGCAGCTTTCTTCCGTTCCCTCAAGAAAGATGATAGCCAAGCAGCTTCTTGGCAGAGGCAGCTGTGGAGTGACTGCAGCCATCACTGAAGGCCCTGGCCAGAGAAATCCAACCCAAAGAGTACAGAAGAGCCCAACAGTGCAGCTGATGCAATTCAGACAAGGAAACGATACACTCCCTCCATATTTGCATTTACAGACTCATCTCAAGGAGCTTCTCTGCTCTGAAGTAGCATACGGTTGGCCACATGGCATCGGGGCTCCAGCTTTGGCTTCATGCATAGTCAGATGTTTCTAAATAGCTGCTCTAGGCTCCTTCTCCTCCTTCCTGGGTTCCTTCCATTTTTGTTTTCCCCAGTTTTCACACTGCCCTCCTCTTATTTTTCATGTTCCCTACTTGTAAGATAAAATCCTGACGTGGCTGCAAACGTTCTTGTGCTGGTGAGCATTAGCTCCATGCTGCTTCTTGTATATGATCATTTATAGTTGATAAATCTTTGATGTCAACATTGAAGATAAACATGGCAAAAACTGGAAGGAGGCAGTAAATTGTGTAAGGGGCTTAGGCTGGACAAATATCTTAACTGCTCTGCCCAGCTGAGTTTGGAATTGCTGTTTGACAAAATCAATCAAGCCAACCGTTTCGTATGGGGAATGTTGAACGTATGGCTAGGCAGTCTTCTCCTTACCCGAAACATTTGCAAGCCCCACGTAGGCTGTAGAGTTTAGTGCAGTGGTTTCATTTAAGGCTGGACGTGGTGATGTGCCTTTGAAAAGAGTTCTTATAACGATCTTTGGAAAATGCAGCTTAATTGCCATAAAGATGCTCATCACTGAGCCCTCGAAGAACACTCTGGACACCTGCATGCAGCTTGTTGGAATGGCAGTAGGCAGTGAGCATCCATCCTAATTAAACTCACCTGGAGGGCGAGACAGGCCTTTCTAGCACCAACACTGGATGATGCTCTTCCTGACAGGCAAAACATTCAACCCTGGACGTGGGTAGCAGAGAGCCTTGCCCTGTCCTGCCATCAGCTCCCTTCTACAGCAGCACAACAGTGACGGGGAGAGATGGTGGGAAACTGCCTCCTTCCTCCTTTGTGTGGGTGTGCAGAGGTTTACATGGTGTCCAGGTGGCCAAGTGTGTTATTTTGCTGTCTGTGTAGGCAGGAGGCCGTTGCAGTAGCACAAGTCCTCAGTACTCAGCCCCAAGAATTCTCTTTTAAGCACCTACACCCTTGTTTGTGCAGGTGCATAAATAATCTTGATTCTCCCAGGCAGCAAGCACGTGTAACCTGAGGTGAAATGTGTGCGTATGAGAGAAAAGATTAAAAGGCTCTGGATAACTCAGATTTTTCAAAGCGTTTCAAACTTGATTCAGAGGGTGCTGTGTTCCTCCGAGATGCCAGTTGGTGGCAGTGGGCGTGACAGCACTGGGCGTTAGGGGATGCTGTCCGTCTGGCCAGGTACCAAGTTGCAGCAGTTTCCAAGGGAGCTGGTTGAGCTCCATCGGTGTAAGTGGAAAATGGAGCAGTACCGACAGGCAGTACCCCCATAATCAGTCCCGTGCCCCCATTTCCCTCTTGTCACCAACATCACTGTGCCCTGCTGTAGAAGGGAGAGCTACAGCTGTCTCTGTGTTCCTCCCCGCACAGGTGCATCCGTGGCTGACCAAGGGCGGTGAGGAGCCCCTGCCGCTGGAGGAAGAGCACTGTACTGTGGTAGAGGTGACGGAGGAGGAGGTGCAGAACTCGGTGAAGACGATCCCGAGTTTGCCAGCTGTGGTACGTATAAACCACAACCGCATCCTCTACGTGGGTCAAGAGCGTGATGCTTGTTGAAGCTCTCAACTGATGAAGGAGGTTTGGAGAGGGTGCACGTGTGCTCCTGGCATGAGAAACTTGGCTGTTTAACGCAGTGTGAACTTCTTGTGTCTCCAAGTATTGCAGCAGCCTGACTCTGCAGGGCCTAACCCTGTGAGCGGTCCTGTTATATCTGTCTGGCTGCTCTCATAAGAGCTGTAGGGTCACACCCTCAAAGTGTCTCGCATCAGATTTCCCAGAACACCAGAACCACCCCAAGCGTGTTTTGTTTCATTAATCTAGAGGTTGCAAGACACCTCATTCGGATCCTCAAAGTGAAGGTTCCAAACCTGGAGGTGACCTGCCAGAGAAGCAGGGAGAGGACATCTGCCAGCAGGCTAATATAGCTGGCACTTGTCTGCCAGCCTTGGGGGACCACAAGTGGGTGTTCAGGGCTCTTGGCAGTTTGTGTGGTCAGATGGAGGTCTGCTCTAGGCAATTACTATGATGCAGGTGCCCTTGGGGGTTCCTTGTACTGGGGAGTGGGATGCTGAGCACGAGGACCTGTTTTCAAAGCTCCTGTGGGGTGAAGTTAATATAGCCACTTGCCCCAGCAGCCAGCTGGGGGACTGAAAACCAGCGTTTCCCCTTGACAGCAGGACCTCTGCCTTTTTGAACCCGCAGGAGCTGGCGGCGCTCTCAGTATAGTGCCTGCCTGGGAGGGTGGCCCAGGAGAGCTCTGGTGCCGCTTTCTCATGGCCTCAGACCACCACGAGTGGCAGGCAGCGGTCAGCAGCGTCTGCGTTGCCTCCTGCCAGCAATAGCCTGCGGCCGGGGGTCTGAGCTCACTGCCCGAGGGAGCGGCCTTGACGCTGCCTGGAACTCACGTGGCTGGCTGTGGGTTTCTCTAGATCGTGCTCTAGCCGTAGTTCTGTTAAATTCCGTTGAATTATTAAAGGAGCTATTGTTAGACTCCTTTGAACTAGCTTCAAGAGGGTGGTATGTCAGTTCTGCTTTTCTCACTGGTCTGTTTTCCTTCCTCAAAGATCCTAGTGAAGGCCATGCTAAGAAAACGCTCCTTTGGAAATCCGTTCGAGGTTCAGACCAGGCGGGAGGAGAGGTCCATGTCTGCTCCAGGGAACTTGCTGATGTACGTATTGCAGCTTCGCCTGGCTCTGCTGCACGTGCAGAGTAAAGGTGTGGGGGGAGGATGATGGAGGCAGTTTACAAATCATTTCCATAGAATTTGAAGTCCATTCTAGATGAAATACTGCGGCTAAAACCTACCTTGAGTCCTCTAGGGTTAAAATACAGTGCAGTAAAGCAGTCAAAGTAGTCTTTTTACAGATGCAGTTCTCTCTGTAAGATGGCTTTGGACTAAACACACGTAAGGTGCTTAGCGTGGGTCTGGTTTTTAACTTGTTCGTTGATAATATGCTGCGATCAAAGATCCGTTAGAGATTGGTGAACTAAAATAAGTTTAATTAGAGTCTAGTCTAGATATGTATCGGAGGGTTTAATTCTTCCCTCCCTTTTATGGAAAACAGAAAAGGCATCAGTTGAGCAGTTTGTGTTTTGTAAACTGGAAATTAGATTATATGGTTTGTCTGTGGCCTGGGGCCCAAGTCTGGGCAGAGACACCCTGGAAATGCATGGGCAGACAGTGGAGAACACTTTGACATTGCCCCTTCGGTCAGGAAAACATACAGTGTTTCTTCAGACACCCAGTTGTGAAATGGTAGAATACATTGCAATGAAATACTTTGGAGGCTGGAGGTAAATGTCTATATTGGGATTAAAAAGGGATTAGACAGATTGATCGCTATTAGATTCCTCAAAAATTTTTAAACACAATGGCCTTGGATGTTCATAGGACAGGAAGGATTTCTGTCCTGTATTGGCTCTTACTCTTTCTTCCTCATGTTCTCACCCTGCAGAATCTGTAAGGCTGCAGTTCACAGCAAAGCTATGGTGTCCCAGAATAATCCTTTTCCACCCCAAATCCCAGTGCCATGCCTCAGACTCCCACAAGGGTGTGCAAAGAGTCTCACAGCACCTTTGACAATGCGAATAGAGGAGTGTGTCTCTCATGCGTGTGTGGGGATTTAAGGGCTCAGCTCAATTAAGGATGCTGATGCTTTAGGGCCCAGCTGTGTATCGGAGATGTCAGTAAAGGCTTTGCCTTTGGGTCCAGGAGCAGTTAATATTAGACAGCAGTCTAACAGTTAAACACCCCGTAGCTGCTGTGGGGACATACCTGAAGAACATGGCAGTCATGGTTCCTTTGCCAGCTTAGCACAAGGGATTTGTCCTGATTTGTTTCCCTTTGTCTCATTGCCTTCCAAATTAGTTATTGCTAATTTGACACGCGTCCCTGACCATATCTTCATTATCATTCCTGATCACTGCACTCTGTTGCTTTGAGATGGGGAATCTTGTATGAAATTTGAAGAAAAATATGCTTCCCGCTGTCCAGGACAGCAAATTCAGAGCAAGGCAGGATTTTTTCTCTTCAAACCCTGCCTGAATTGGTATTTCAAAGTGGTCTCTTGTTATAGTACCCTGAGGCTGTTTCCAAAAGGGACCTGTTCCCTTCCCTCTTCATTTGAGATGCTCAAAAGCCCACGGCACTAAATACCCAGCTGGTGGGAAAACTGCCTGACCCCGATGCTGTGGCTGCTGCCTGCCTGGAGCCGGGTGCTTTATTATCTGCTCAGAATAAGTCAAGTTCACTTGATCTGTTGTAGCTGTGAAGTTTCTGATTAGCCACACTATCAATATCTAATCCCTTTAAAAATCTTTAGGCATTCAAGACAAGCTGTAAACCTCCGTAAAAATTGAGGACTTTTATTTGTCTCCTTTTTAAAGTTGGTAGTAAAATTCTTCATAGCTTATACAAAACCAGCATCTTTCCCTGTCTCTAAAATTTCAGCTCCATGTTTGCATTTGGACCTCTTGTGCAGGACTATACGAAAAGGTTTTTGAAAACCGTGCATAATTTCCACTGTCGGGCTGCTGTGTCCAGTGCTCTTGGTTTACAAGAACACGTCAGGTGAGGGATGGAGCTGCAGCCACGCTGGGCTGGCCTCTGCCCAGCAGTGTAAGCTCCTACAGATGTCCCAAAAGAATGTGAATGGTCTTTGAATGCGCCAGTTCTCCACTGCGCTAACCTCTGCACTTAATTCCTCAGGCTCATGCAATCAGTGCCAATTTTGGGTGGTAACAATTGACTTTATCTTAAATTAATTCATGCACAACTGGAGCTTTGAGAACACATCTCAAAACCCTTCTGTTTAAAAGAAAGACATTGCCTAGGTGTCTTTGACAATAGTGTTGAATATTGAACACTACAGCAGGGATGGGTTTTTTAAGGAATGTGGTTTATTATTTCTAACTTTGACAAATGCTGTACTGGTTGAATCTAATTAAAATTGCTTTAAATTTAAATAGATTTGTTGAATCTAATGACATTGATTTTAGGCGAACCAAATCTAAATGGGAATGTTAATTGTTCAGTGAGTTATCTCTTGATTACAGTACTATTTCCATAGGGGCAAACAGAGCTAGACACTGAGCCCATCCAGTTCCTAATTCATAGCGGGTTGTTCTGTAGTAAAACCACTCTTAATACACATATAAAATATAACATCAGTGTAAATGTTATGAGTAGTGCTGTGTTAAATAAGTTTTGAGTGAGTCTGGATGCCTATAAATTTCTAGGACCTAGCAGGAACAGAAAACATTCCTGTAGCATAAAGGCTCTGCAGAGCTTGGGCATCGTTTCCACCCCCGTAGCTGGACGGGGGACCCCAGAAGTGGGACTCACCAGAAGGGCAGCACCTGCAGCCATCGCTGCTTTGTGGTTGCCCACAAAACGAGCCACTTGCCAGGTTCCCAAGCTCTCCACCACAGAGCTTCTCCTCCCCAGTGGCAGTGTCTTTAGAGAGAGGTAATACTGCTCTTGTAATACTGAATCTCCTCCCCATTGTAGGCAGAAAATAACTTCTTGTGTTTCTGTATAAGAAAAAGCAAAAGCAATTAGAGAACTCTAGTTTCACATTCAATGTATTTAAGCTGCATGTGAAATTGCCAGAGCCCCACTCACTGCTGCTTCAAGCATCTCACGTTTGTGCCCATACTGAGATTGTATTCTGCAGGGAATCCTCCGACAGCTGAGTCTGCTTTCTGGTATCTGATACCTGATTGATGGTTCTTAAAATGGATCTGTCCTTTAAGAAAACAGGAAGAGAAAGGAACAGTCTTAACAGCTCAATCTTTGGATTTGGAGAAGGGGAAACTAAATCAAGTGTTTGAATTTTTTTTTAATTTCTTCCTGCGTTACCTGTACACAGTGTGCTGGGCTGTGTTCCTGGAAATGCTTCGTGCAGAAGCTGCGTGTGCAGACGTCTGTGCGATAGCAGGAGATCTCTCATGTTTGCCGCAGCCTTTGTCCCTTTGGAGGACACCATTAAGACACCAGTGATTTGAAATAGTTGTTAAATTAGTGCTGGGAGGAAAGGGATTTTTTTTTAGCACTCCATAGACCTGGAAGCAGCAAATCCTCTCCCCTGGTGTTATTTATTGCTTTGTTTAGTAGCACTGAAAAGTTCAAAAGGCAGCTGTTAAAATTGCAGGCACATTCACCAGATAGGAACTAAAATGAAGATGCTCTTCTTTAGCAATTCTCGTTTTGCATCAGCTGCCTCTCCCACAAGGTCACCTCCGCACACCGTGTGTCAGTGCTGCCGGCTGTCACTTTGCCCACCAGCCCGGCCAGGTGTCCGGGTGGCACCAGACCCTGCCTTTTGTGCAGGATCTCCCAGAAGATGCAGGGATTCTCCGAGCTTTGCAGATATTGCAGACTGTGTCCAGGTTCAAGCCTAACATTAATGGTGGCTGCAGAAGCAACTGCTCGTTTTTAATGTTTTTCCAGTTGCAGAATATTTTTTTAAACCCAACTGTTTAGTGTTCACAACTAAGTTCTGGGTTTCTGCTAGCAGTGTTTGCTACATTTCTTCTGTCTTCTGCAGATTTTTCCCTAATTGAGTCAGCACTGACTTCACCACATTTTATTACTCTCATTTATTGCGACTACTACCTATCAAATTAATTGCTGTGTTTTGACAGACCTAATTTACTTTCTTGTTATGACTGCTATTACTATTGATGAAATGTGGTTGTCAGCCCCTGTATGGGGGATCAGTCTGCATTTAGAAAGCTTACCCTGTTTCCAGCCTTCCCAAAAAGAGAGGAAAAGAGCCGTCAGCTGTTCTTAGGGCCGTGCTGTCCAGGTAGGCCAGGCACCAGCAAGCTGGGGGGGAAAGGGAGGTAAAAAGGTGGCTGACCCAGGTCTCCAAGCAGGAACAGCTTCTCCCAAAGCAGCAGAGGTACCTGCCTCGTGGGGCCTTTGTGCTGAGAAAGTCCCAGGGCTCGGTGCCTATGGGCTGCTCAGAAATAAGCTGCAGAGATCTCCCTAGGGCAGCTGGGTTTACAGCATCATCTTTGACATGGAAATGGCTGCAGGTTGGATTTAAATTTGCCAGATGTTTCCACTAAAGATACTCCCTTGGTCTCTGCTAGTGCTCGGTGTCTGTCCCTCCAGCTCCAGGAAGATTTTGGGTAGGTAACACATAGGTGCTGTCAGAACAGAGTCCAACCCAACCAAAAGCTATCTCAATTTTCACTGTAAAAAGAGAACTGTGTGTCTTGTGGGAACAGCCATGCCCCACAGTGCAGGTGGGTATCACTGTAGTCTAACTAAGGACAGAGGCCCACCCTGAGCCAGACCCTCTGGTGAGTGTCCCCATGCTCACGTGGCTTTGCCCGTGCTGAGCACAGCCGTTGCGTGCCCCGTTGCTTGTGGTGGTGACACCATGGCCGTGGTAGGACACAAAGCCCCCAGAGGTGCCAAATTACATGGCCTGGAAAGCACAGCTGGACTTCAGCAGCGTGCTGGAAGCCATCTAGAGCTTTCAGCAGTGGTAGGGGCTGGAGTGGGTTTGTACCAGTGTCCACCCTCATCTGTCCTTCGGGCTGCAAGTAAGTGTGACTCATGCTCCATCCTCCATTTCACTCTGCTCTCTAGGCTTGTTAGGTACAGAAATACAAGCTCCTTTGCCTGCTGCCATCATCTTCATGATCACTTTCTTCCTTTGTCTCATTGTTTTGCTCTCAGGGACAGACTCCTCTTAAACACATCTGTATGTTTGCATCCGTCTTTAAGGTAATTCAGTGTTTGTGTTTCCCCTGGGTGCCGTAGAAACGTGTGTCCTCTCCTCAGCCTGCGTGATTTGTGTGGTAGCAAGAGCGTTTGGCTCCATCCTTCCTTCCTGTAGGAGCAATTTTACTGCAGTAATTCTGTGTGTGACGTTAATGTTTATGTATGCTTTTAAAAATTATTATTAGTTGTTGTTCTTTGGCATTTCAGCCTTCTTTGGGGAGGGAGGGGTGAAAAAAGCCAGTTGGGTTTTAGCATGAACTACTGCTCAGCCCCACGTTTGCAGAGGAATAGCTACAGAATTTGGGAAAGGCTGAGGCTGAACTTTGAGGCTCAGGTTTAGTATTTAGTGGTTTATGCAAAAGAAATGGAGCCGGAGCCATCTCCGCTTCAGCCACTCCACCGCTCCCCTGCGCTTCTGCCTCTGACGGCACTGGGAGGGCACTGGGTTGATAAAATCCATCAGCTCTGTGCAACCACCACCTCATCTCAGCCAGGACTTCTTTAAATCACGGTCACTTGTTTAGCCAGTTCCACAGACCCTTCTAGGAAGCAGTTAGTCCAAATAATTCCATTAAATAATGAAATAACATTCAATGCAAACTGTGACAAACCGCTTGCAAACATCTCTGTGTGAAGTCCCAGGATCCAGTGCTTAGGCAGGATGCAGCCTCCACCCCGGGGAAATCTGGTCTGGGGTGAGAGGCTGGGAAATAACCGCACACCTCCACCTTTGGAAGCAGCTCTGGAGGCTCTGGCTGGTCTGGTTTACCATGCCAAGATGAACGGATGAGTGAGAGCCAGGATGCCGCCTGCTCTGAGCGAGGAGGGGTTTGCAGAGGTTGTCCAAAAGTTGTTTGGAGAAGGCAGGCAGAGGAGGATGGGGACGGTCATGGTGCTGTCGGTGACAGCTGGTGCCACTGCCTGCTGCTGCATTTTTCATAGAGAACTTTCTCATGAGGAACAGCCCTTTTCCTTTCAAGACATGTTTCAGGAGTGACTGCTTGAAAGCCCCTGGCACTGAATACCCAGCTGGTGGGAAAACTGCCTGACCCCGATGCTGTGGCTGGTTCCTGCCTGGAGCCGGGTGCTTTATTATCTGGGCTGATACGCAAACCAGAACTCCTCAAATACAAATGAGATAATTCAGAAGCATTGCTGCTGGTCTGCAAGACTTTCTCCAAGAACCAGATACCTCCTCATGATGCTGCAGCCGGGAGAAGGGCACTCAGGGAAGCACAACGCTCAGTCCTCAGAGCGCAGAGACCAAGCACGTGTGTAGGTACAAGTTGCACTGCAGTGCATCGAGCTGGGATATTGCTGAGCTGTTTATGTGGTACCAGCGCAACAGGCTGGTTCATTGCTATTCCCTCTTAATATTTATGATGTTGACCTGAGTTGCCTGTTGGAAAAGACCCCCTGCTTTATTTCTTGTGTAGCTATGTGCCTGTAATATATTTATTTCCTTGCCATTCATGTAGAAAACAAGGGAGCAGAGAAGGAGGCAGGGACCCGGAGCTGCCTGACGTGTGTGAAGACGAAGCTACGTCCTGAAGACGCCTGGTCACTCGTGCTGCTGCTGTTGTACCCATCGTGGTGTTGTCTAGCACACATCTGCTCTCATGGCCAAGTCCGGCGCCTGCAAAGCAAAAAACAAAACCCACCCAACCGAAACAAAGCAACCCAGAAAACCAGAAAGGAGGAACAGAGCAGCAGTAAGAAGAGCGAGTCCTCAGGCAGCGTGGCTGGCAGAGGGCTGGCTCGACCTTGTGGGCGGCTGCGTTCCTCGTGCGAGGTGTCCATGCGCTCCTCCATGTGTGCCTTGCTCTCCACTTGTGCTTCACGTGTGGGCTTTGTAGTTGGGTGTCTTGGCCGATGAATGTCGTTTTATTTGTAACACTGCAAACCAAACGTTGTCTCATGGGCCGTTCACCTTGGAGACTTTTTTCTTGCTTTTTTTGCATTCTCTGTTTCAAGCATTAGGGAAAAAAAATGACATCAGAGGGCAACTGTTTTATTTAATGTCACGGGTAAAGCACTTCTGTATACCAGGACACAGTCCTGCTCCTGTTGGAGTTGACAGCAAAAATTCTATGGATATCAGTTAAATGAGGATGAGATCTTCCTTTTGGAGTGAGCATTGTCACTCTCCATGCCTTTCTTGCTCTTTTTTTCCCTTCTCTTTTTATCCCTCAGTCTTGCACAGCGTAAATTCTGCCAGCATCGATGGCTTTAGTCAGGACAGTGTCATAAAACAGAAAAACTACATGATATTCCCTGTAATGTGAAATGAGCCTTTGAACGCTGTGGAGCTGCGGAGCGCTGGGATATGCTGTTACACGTTAGTGCACCGAGGACACCGGCTAACCAAGCGTGCTCTTCCCAAAGAGCTGGGAGCGCTCTCCATCAGCTGCAGCCGGTCCTGTGCGCATGGACCTTGTTCTCAAAGCTGAAAAGAAGTGGCAGGTTTGGGGTTTATTTTATTTAAGGGGGATTTCCTTTCCCTCGCTCATCTCTTCGCTCCTTTAAAATTATGTACCTGATGCTTTTAAACTTTAATTTCCTGATAAATGACCCAAGCTGGGAGACCTCCCTGGATGGAAAATGTCAGTGGAGGGGTTTTAGACTAAGGAAAGCTACAGAACACAAATGAATCAAAACTTGATCTTTTGTTTTTTAAGGCTTTAACTTTTAATTTTATTTTAAGACTGTAATTTTTATGCATGTGCTGATGCTGCTATTTTATCCATAGATTGCTTCTAAACTTGGGATTAGAAGCTTCATCTCTACGGTTTGACAACAGGTGAGAGATTGCACTTAAAAGGGCACGCGCAGCTGTTTCGGTGGCTGTCGGCTGTGCGGACTGTGCGTATCATCAGGAATTTCACTCTTGCACTCAGTAAAAACCAGTGACATCAATCCGTAAAAATATGCGTCAGTATTTTCCCTTGAGCTTTATGGGGTCTGACTATGCCCCTGGGAAGCCAGTGGGACTGGATTCTTCTTTTATAGTACTTAAATAAAGGACTTGATTAAATTTGGTTCCTACATAATCATCCTAACTGTCTTTTTTTAGGTTAATCCTGAGGGCTTGGGACTTTCAGTCTCCCAATTTTTTGTGCAAGGGGATATGTGTGAGGATTGTTGGTAGCGACTGGTATACTGGTGTTCCTGTTCTGTCTACGGCAATCCCGTTTGGTGGTTCCCAACGTTTTCCTAACTGGGCTTTGCTGCTGGTGCCTTCTGCTCCCCGTCCGCAGCCTGACACTTCTCCCTGGTCTTCAGCCACCTCGGTGGGATGTCCAGAAGCAATTGCTGGCCTGGGCTCTGCCCCACGTCTTGCTTGTAAATATCGGCAAATTGCGAAATAGTGCTGCAGCTCGTGTGTTTTATTAAGGAGACCTTTAATTTTTAAAGCGGGCAAAGGATTATATCCTGTAAAGGTTACTGCTCTGGGCCTGTGCTCTGCATCGCTCGCCTCCAGATGGTAAATCCTGCCTGCATTTGTGCGTCTGCCCACACCAACTGTGCGCTCAGCGTCCTCCCAGGGCCTGTGGTTCCGCTTCGGCAGCGCACCGCGATACGTCCTGCGGGTTGGTGTGTTTGAGTGCATGCTTGGACTCTGCTGCCTTCTAATGAAGGTTTAAGCACCTGGTGAAAGGGAGTGAAAAATGAGATGAGGACTGGGCAAGTCTGGCCCTGGAAGTGCAGGAGGAGGGACTGGCCAGGAGGAACTGCTGCCCATGGAGGGGATGGTCGCTGGATGCAAACTGGTCTGTACTGGGGACAAAGTGTTGGGGGTGCCACCAGGTCCTGCTGTGCACCAGGGGCCAAGCTGAGCAGCACAAGGGTGGTGGAACACTGGCTCAGGTTGCCCAGAGAGGTGGTGGGTGCCCCATCCCTGGAAACATTCCAGGCTGGGTTGGACGGGGCTCTGAGCAACCTGATCTGGTTGGAGATGTCCCTGCTCTTTGCAGGGGGGTTGGACTGGGTGGGCTTTGAAGGTCCCTTCCAACCCTAACCAGTCTGATTCTGTGAAACGGTAGGAGCAAACTGTCTTGTCCTCCAGTTTGCAGAAAAATGGGCTCCCTCCAACTGGTGCCCCCAGGGCTGGCAATGGTGGAGCTCTGCTGCTGCAGGGCTGGGCTGCCAACAGCAGGGAGGAAGGCTGCGATGATGGCTGAGCCCCAAGCCTGTGCAGAGGGGTGATCTCGGGACAAGAACACATCCAGGGAAGTCACCTTAGCTCTGGGAAAAAAAAGGAAGTACTGGTAATCCTTATCCCCAAGGCCCTTCTGAGGTCTAAGCAATACTTGGGTGGTGCTCAGAGAGCTCTAAGGCTGCAAATGAGGTGTTATTTATTTATTTTTAATATATGGTGAGAAGAATTTAGAGAGGGAGAGACCCTTGGATAATCCAGCAAGTTGTTGGGGTTATTCTAGTAACACCCAAGGGAGTGGGAGCTAGCGGGGCAAGGCTGCTGCAAGGCTGTTCTTGGCCTCAATTAATGCAACCAAACAAGTGATCACTTACAAATTAGCTCTGTCACGTTCTTTTAGTGGTAGCTAGAGTGTCTCTTCAGTTTTGGAATGATTATCCAAAAATCTACTTGGAAAAAATTGCCCTTTTTGCTGAAGGAAATCCCTCTGGAGCTGTTTCCTCAGGTCCAGGGAGCAACCAGAATTGCACAGCTGAGCTTGTGTCACACAGTGTTCCTCCAGCAGATCTGCCAGCCCTGTGGGTTTTTCCTTTATACCTCCAGAAGCGATCCGTATCGCCTCGCAGACAGCAGCCTGAAAACTTGCATGAAATGAAAACGGTGGGAGCTGCGCTAGCAGCAAGAGAAACGCTCAGATTTATTCAAGGGCTTGGTAGGACTCCTGAAAAAATGCGCTCTACTTCTCACTGAGCTGAGATGAAATCCTTGTTTATGTGTGTTAGGGCAGCCCAGAGCAATGCTGTTTCTGCTCGGAAGAGACTAAAGAGAGAGTATTTATTTGAAAATAAACATCTCTGGCAGGCCAGCCCTTTTATCCGTTCAGGAAAGTCACTCTCTAGCTGGATGGGTAAATGTTTGTCTGGCTTCTCTCTGTGAACGAGGGGATGGGGTTTGGCGTGGCAGGGCTCCTCTGAGCGGCAAGAAGAGCTGGTGTAGGCATGCTCTGGTGCTTTTGTTTGTGTTCTGTATTTTTCCCCTCCAAATCTTCGCTTGCCTGCGCCTGGAGCACTGGCATGCTGTGAGAAGAGACTGGGATGCTCCAAGCTGTTAGCTGGGCTCTGCGTCCGGGGCTGGGCTCCTCTTTCCCCTGCAGTGTGGTGGCACGGTCGGCTCTGGTCAGCTTTTCCAGCTTGGGGATAAGCCCAGATTGAGAGACCTTGAAGGAAATCTCTCTCTTTGGGGAAATGGCACATGTTTTTGATCTCCAGGAGGTACATTTCTCTCTGTCTTGCTCAATTAATAGCTCTGGGCTTTCCATTTGGCAGGTAATGCTAAGTGAAAATCCTGGTTTAGTGTCTCCTGTCTGGCATGGAGGAATACTGCAGTGAATGTCTTTAACCCTTTGGGTAGGAGTATGTCACTACGAATTTCACACTTGGAAATAACTGAGATTTTCAGCTTAGTGCTGTATTGCAGCCTGCGAATGGATGCGTGGAGAACTGCTCATGGCATTGATAAAGCTGCCTCCCGCAGCTGTGCCCGTGCAGGGGCTCGGCTCTGATCAGCGGTTCTCAGTGACGTGTCGGTGAGAAATCCCGGCGCAGGCAGCCATGGTGTAGCCCGTGCCAGGAGCCTGAGCTCGCAAGAGAAACTAAATCACCTGCAGCAGTAAGTGTGACTGGACTGTGATTATTTTTTATTTTTTCAGTGCCTTGAGACGCAAGAAGCAACACACTCCTGTGTGTGCCTGTCCCCTTTGGCAGGTCTTCGTCTCCCCTGCTACCGAGAATTTGGCCCCCAAGGCAACCAAAATGGTGCAAAACCTACTGAGGGTAAATAGACCCCCAGCTCTGTGCAGCGTGGCACTGCGAACCGAAGCCGTGTGGTTTGGGGGTCCCTAGGGAGAGCGGTTTGACAAATGCTTGACAGCATTTACTGCCCCGGTAAAAATATTCCTGGGGATGGAACAGGGAAGGTGGGAGCAGCAGCTGGTGGTGGGCCAGCGGTGGGGTCAGCCAAGGGAAAGCTGACTTTGTGTACAGCCGCATCTGAAGGGAACCTGGCAGGGGCTGGCGTAGCTGCTCCATGCAAAACAAATTGCAGCTTGGTGAAATGACTCCCAGGATGGGGTTTAGTTCCTTATTTATTGCCAGACCTGCAGGGGAGGACCTGGTGGGAGGAATTTTATGTTCCTTCAGCCCAGCTCTGTGTCCTGAAGCCACCAGCAGTGCTGTGGTAGGGGCTGAAGGAGGTTTTTCTCCATTTCTGTGGTGCGTGGCTGGGAGAGCTTGTTTGCTCTCTGGTTCAATGCTTTTCCTCTCACATCTTCCCCAAGAAAACCAGGAGTTTTGTCCCACCAGCCATAGGCACCAGCTCTCTCTAAGGGTCCCAGCCATCCTTGCTTGTGCTCGGAGCCCCTCATCCCCCGCCGGCTGCAGCGAGCAGCGTTGTGTCGTGTGCTGGGGCTTTGGGCTTTCTTACACCTGACAGTACAATCGGAGGTGTGAGCAGCTGTTGCATGATTGCAAGTTCTCCTTTGATGGTGCAGCTAATGGGAGAGCTTCAGAACAAAGGCAGCAGGGATTGTTGTCTCTGGGCAGCCTGGCTGTGCGAGTTATAAGGCTTATTTATGGTCTTGGATGCCTTTCGTCAGCGATTTCCAGGCAGAGAGCCCACATCTCCAGTGTTTTCAGGGTTGTTTTGGTAGCTGCTCAGTATTCTGCTGCTACAGTAAAAGATGGTCCTTGTCCAGGATGGGCGATCTCACCTTTGTGTTGGAGGGCGGTGGCAGGAAAGGCAGGCTGCTCCCTGCCCGGAGAAGATGGGGATCTCAGTAAATGTAAAAACATTTCCAAAGGAAGGAGGATTGTGCTACAGTGTTGGGGGGTCCCTAAAAGCATGAGCACGGCGGATGTCCAGCAGGAATACTGGAGACTGGAAAGCAGATAGTGGGGGTTTTGTGTGTGTATATAACTTAGTTTGGGTACCAAACCTCTCCAATTTACCAGGGCACATTGACAGTGGTGTTTGCTGAGCAAAGCAGTGAAAGGGATTTATTTTCTGGCCCAGAGCCTCCTGCAGAAGACCATGCTCTCATCAGGTCCCTCCTGACCTGAATTAAGCTGGATTATCCCATGACCCTGTTACTCTGAACGCAGCCTCTCACAGGACCAGGGAAGGAAAGGAGCTCAAGAGCTTGTCACTGCCTTCACCTTCCCTTCCTGCAGAAAAGCCATTTATCCTCGGAGGCGCTGCTAGCAGACACCCAGGCCCTCAGTCAGTAACCACAAGCCATCGGTCAAAGCGTTAAAAAAAAATCAGTGTAAATTTAAAAAAAAAAAAAAAAAAAAAGGACAACTTTTGAGGATATAATTTGGATCCTCCATGCTGTGATGTTGCTGTTTCTGATTTATAGGCCTGTTCTGTTAATATTTAAGTCTCTTGTTATACTTCATGTTAAACATCTGACTCTGTATGTACTCTGCTATAACTCCAGCATGATGTATAGGCACTCAGTACCGTAACGGCACGTGGCCGTTACACTGTAAATATGTACCATGAATAGAGAGGTTATTTTTTGCATGCTTTTGTACTCTAGAACTGAAGAGACAATGACAATAAAGTCCTTGGAGATGACACTGGGTGTAAGTGCAGTTCCTGGCGTGGTGCTTGCTGCTGGCTCTCGCATGCTCTCTGCTGTTCACGGCCTCTCTGCGCCTTTAGCTGCAGCAGAGAGATGCTCACAGGGCTTCCATCACTCCTTCCATCCCTGCCCTTTCCTGTTGGGCTTTTCCCTGGACGAAGAGGCTCAGCGATCTGCTGTGCTTTGGTACCACCTCACCAACTGTTACGGCATCTTGCTGTAATGTGACCTGTGGAGGTGTCTTCATAGAACCACAGAATGGTTTGGGTTGGAAGGGACCTTTAAAGCCCATCCAGTCCAACCCCCCTGCAAGGAGCAGTGACATCTCCAACCAGATCAGGTTGCTCACAGCCCTGTCCAACTGGCCGTGAATGTTTCCAGGGGTGGGGCATCCACCACCTCTCTGGGCAACCTGGGCCACTGCTCTACAACCCTCATTGTAAAAAAATTTTTCCTAATACCTAATCTAAATCTACCTCCCTCTTGCCTTAATTGCATTGCTTCCAAAGAAACATGCACTTTGCTTTGAAAAAGAGGGCTTGGCCTGGGCTAGAGCTGACTCGGCACAGTTGTGGAGACCACAGCAAAACCCAGGCTCATCTGGTGCTGCTGGGCAGGACTGGCCGGCTGATCCTGCAGTGCCCCAGGGACCTTCCTCCAGGTGAGGCACACGGAGGCACTGCTCCCTTCTTGTCCTTATAATAATAAAAAAAAAAAAAAAAAAAAAAAGTTAAAGGGTGAAGGCATTGATCTCATCACCTGTTGTTTACGGTCAGCCCAAGCAGGCACAGGCTGGGCCCAATAACTGCCACTGCTGAGCACACCCGTGAATTCTCGGGTACATAAACTGCTGGCACCCTCTGAACCGGAATGTACAAGGACCAGGGGTACAAAGCACTTGTAGTGACCTGGCTCTGGCGTTGAGATGCCCTGGCCTTTGTTTTCCTGACTCCTTTGCAGCCTGTTCCCAAATTCCGCAATGAGCTGCCCAGGAACCAAGTCCCCCTGACCTGGAGGGAACAGCCAGGCCGTCGCTGAAACGGCTCGTCGCTCGGGGGACACAGTACTTGGTCCCTTTGGTTAAGCAAACCAGGCTCAGCTTCCCTGTTCCGTGAGCTGCTTTTTTTTTTTTTTTTTTTTTTTTTTTTTTGCTTCACAGTCAGGGGACAGAAATGGGGAGACCAAAACCTTTGCAGGTGGTCTCCTACGCAGGTCCAGGTCCCTGGCTGTGCCTGGACAGCAGAAGTTAATGGAAAAACCTTGGATGCATTGAACTCAGTGACTGAAGAGCTGAAACCCACTTTGGGGCCAGGTCGACCAGCAGAGCCTTAGCGGGTGAGGACTGTGCTGCGTCGCTCTGTGCTATCGGAGAAGCAATTTGTGTGATAAGCTCAGAAAAACATACCCAGATGTGCCCCAGTGCCATAGCAACAGGGCTGAACCCGCTGCAACCGGCACCACGAAGAGAAGGAAAACCACTCCGTGAGAGGGACGGGCAGGGGCTCGGGTGTGCAGACGGGGATGTCGAGGACTCGTTAATGAACAGCTTTCCTGGATTAATGCTATTGCCCAGTCCCACACTGGGTGGGTTAATACCCCAGCGTTTTGTCACAAAATAAAATTGAAGTCATGTAATTGCTTGTTCCCCGGGGATGTGGCGTCGTGGTGCTGCCACCATCATGCACCCAGACCCAAAACGTGGTCAGGGACGCGTCCCAGGCCAGTAAGTGTCCCCAGGGTTTATGGTCATTTTAGGATCTCAGCTGGGACTCGATTTAGGATTTGATCCAGCCAGTTAGATGGCTCACAAGCCACTCCCCCTCATTTTCTTTTAAATGGGCTGCGCTTCAAAACGGATTTCTTGAGCAGTAAATTATAATTTAGTGTTTCTTATCATATTCATTAAGAGCTGACTTCTGCTGTAGCGCTATAGCAAATACTAATTATTAGAAATTAAGGTGACAGGAGGGAATAATATCCTGAATTGTGTAAGTAGGAGTAATAACAGCCCGGGAGGGATAAGTGAGGCAAAGCAGCTGGAGAATTTCCTTTCTGCAGGGAAAGGAGGTGATGAAATCCCCAGCAGCAGCCGTACAGGAGCCAGGCTGCCTGGGTGGAGGGTGTGCAGTGAGGTCTCTGATTCGGGAGCTGAGGAGTTGCAGGCATGGGACCATTGGGTCCAAAACATCCGGTTTTGGGGCACTGCTGCCTGGCAGGATCCGTACAGGGAAATCAGCTCCAAAGGCTCAGTCTGGCCTTGACATTATTTCTAGTTTGTTTGCTTCTTTTATTGTTTTTTTTTTGTTTCCCTTCAGGCTGAAATTAAGTCTCCTACAGTGATTTTCAACAAAAGACAGGAAGATGTTTCTGCTGGGTCTGATACCCGATGCTGGTGCGCGTCCTTAAGCACAGGTTTGGGTGCTGGTAAGCAGCTGCTGCCCAGGCTTTGGGCCCAGTCTGGCTACAAACAGGTGGGCGTTTTAAAGCAAAAGCTTGAGTCCTTAATTACAGCCAAGGTGGAGCTGAACCAACCTCTGAATCCCATTTTGTCATGCCCAGTTTGGCCCTGGGAGCCACAACTGCTGCTGAAAACGAAGGGCGGTGTTGGTAGTGGATGCGGGGCAGGACGAATGGCCAGGGAAGCACCCAAAGCCGTGCTAGGCCGCATGGGGGACGTGTCTTCTGCTGATCCCTCGTGGTCCAAACGTCACCTTTCATCATTATCCATGCTGCTCCGCACCAGGCTGCGCGGCCGCCTCCAAGGCTTCCCTCCAGCACAGGCTGTTCACTCACACTCCCTCTTTCCTGTGGTTAACTGGGATTGGGGGTAGACCTCACACGTGAAAATGATCCCTTTGTTGGCAAACATTTCCAGGATTTATCTTTTCTTCTCCTTGAATAGGAAAAAGCAGTTTACCATGTTCTTTTCTAAAGCAATTTCCAGGGAGATCCAGCAGACACAGCCAGGAGCCGCCAGCAGCAAGCCCTGACCGAGTTTCTTCGCTTGAGTAAATCAATGTTTTGCCCCTGATGTGATCTGAATGCCCATTTTCTGCGCCCCATTTATTTTAATGCTGAGACTGGGGTTGCGGGGGGGGCAGCGCTCTGTAAGTCCCACCGAGGCACTCGGGGCTTTCACTCCTGTCTGATTTTACGGCGTGTGATGTGCAAACGCGTCAGGGCAGAGCCGCTGGTAACCGACTGGGACAACTCGCATCACCCGTGGTGCCTCGCCGCGCCCGTCCGCTTCCCGGCCTGTTGAGCATTATGGTTTTTTGGCAGAGCAGGTTTCTCAGGGTTATCTTTCAGGAAAGGGGGATGCTTACAGCCAGCCAAGATCCATGTGAAAGAAAATTTTGGGGCATAACAGAGGGTTTTTTCATCGTTATGATGGGATAGTGGTTGCATGAGCATCTCCTCCCTGCCCTGTTGGTCCCTTCAGCCTTGCTGTGGGATGGGGACGGGGACGGGGACGGCAGCCCCCAGCCACCCTGGGCTTGCCAGCGAGGGAGGGAGCTGACCTGCCACCGGCTTGAGGTGAAGCAATTAACACGTGCGCCTGCCACCGGCGTTTCCTGCCTGTAATTAAAGCTTTTAGGGAGGAGGCATATGGTAACCCGCCGGCCCCAGGCTGGCATTTTGCCAGGTGGGAGTTTATTAACAGCTGCTAATTAGACCAGCATTCAGGGATAAACGCCGAGGAGGGCTCGAGTGCTCAAATTGGCTTTTATCTTTTTTCCCCTGGCGTTGGGAACTGGAGCCCCATGCATTTGCAGGGCATTTTGGGGACACCACCACCCCGGGACAGGACACCGGCTCCTTCCCCACTGCACCCGACCCCCTCCTCCATGCGCGGGGGCTGCAAACCCAGCTGCGCATCCTCCCCGCAGCCGGTCAGCACTTTTTGTTCCTTGAGGTGAGTTTTGCTGAAAATCTGATGGTGCCGCCGTAGCCACAGCGGGGCTCGAAGCCTTTCCCCATCCTGATGGGGACGTCCCCGGCCCCGACGAGCCTCAGAGCTCCTGCGTGCCTCCAGACCAGGAGTGCGCGTTATCCCAGTAAGAACACCGATGGCTTCGCTCCCCTTAGCCCTCAGCTCTGCTGCTGGGAGGTTTAGTGGACCAGGCGCACTACAGCAAGGGTGTTTTCCCCCTGCAAAAGGCTCTTGGAAATGTTTTACAACAGCTGGTTTTATTTTTTACGTTGGGTCTCACAAAGTACCTTGCTCCCAGCCTGGGGCTCTTTGAATCTCCCAGCTCTGTGCAATCATTTAGAGAAAAATGAGCATTAAAATCAGCCACGTGGAAGTTCTTCCCTTTCTTTAAAAGCTGGTCCCAGGCTCCTGCAGCAGCTTGGTGCCATCCTGGCTCTGCCTGCCTGCACCTCTGCCACCGTCACTGAGGGGACACGGGCCGTGGCCACCGCCGCTCCGGCGCGCTGGACCTCTGCGAGGGATGGGAGCCTGTGGAGCGGGACAAGGAGGGACGGAGAGGCCACTGAGGATGGAGTTGGGTATGTTGAACTGCTCACCAGCGTCTCGGACCTCGAGGGGACCCACAAACACGTGGGCACGATTTGGGGCTGGAAATGCCCCTCCGGTACCATCGGGAGCAGCAGCTGAAGGAGAAGCTGCTGGAGGAGCAAGTGAAGCTGGAGGGAAAACTCTGCGACCTTCGCCGGACGCCGTAACGCTGTGTGAGTGCCTGCGGAGCTGAGGGGATTGCTCAGGTTCTGGGAGCTTCCCTGGCAACCAGGGATTCGGGCAGCGGCGGAGCGGGGCGTTTGCAGGCAGCTGCCTAACGAGCGTTTGCGAAGCGTGGTGGCAAAGTGCGGCGGCAGTTCCCAGACTCGTGTCCCCAGGGTGGCGGGTGCTGGCCAAAGCCGTCTCCCGCACCATTCTCCAGAGCATCAGGAAAGAATTTATTTTGAAATATTTCATTACGGTGACTGGAATGACAGGAGCGCACGTGACAGGACATCATTTTTGGGAGCAGGTAGGAAGGGGCGTTCACAGGAGGGTGCAGGGCCGGTGTGGGTATGGCCGTGCCGAGCCCAGCGCTCCCTCAGCGGGTCCTGTGCGCACCAGGAGGGCTGGATGCTCAACACCTAATTTTCTTGTTTATTTACTTATTTGATGTTGGAGGGGATTTTGCTTTAGCAGCACGATACAGCAATAGAGGGGAATCACCACACACACGTCGTGTGGCAATTGCCATGTCCGGGAGAATCCCAGCACAGCCTGGTCAGGAGAAAGGTGCGGAGAGAGGGAAAAGCTAAACCAGACTTTTCGGCAAGCGAGGCCTTGGGCCATCTCCCGGCGCCTCCAGGCAGGCAGCGCAGCCCGGCTGCCCCGGCACTGCAGGATCCTGGGAGCTCAGGGCAGGTTCCTGCCCGGGGTTTGGAGATGGGACTCGGCAATTTCTCTTCGTTGGTGCCAATTTTGCGCTGCGGCAGTATTTTCAGTTTTATACCACAGTGTTGGCATTAGGTAAGGCGAGTTCCTGTGTTACCCATCTCCACTAAAACCTCTGTGGATATCTATTTCAGTCACCATTTTATTTAAAAAGGACTTTCAATGCTCATCTGAGCTTCATAAGCACTTAAAGCATTAGCATTATTCCCTCTCACAAAACAATTGTTCTTCACAGGTCTTTAGTATTCTCACAGTTCTTATTCAGGCATTCTTTTTTTTTTAATAATCATTAAAATAAACAAACGCTATGTACTGTTCAAAGTTAAGGTTTGTAAGTCAGGAAGGCACCTTCACAGCCAGGTTATCCAACCCAAAATTTATTCCCCACCACCACTTTCAGAGTTACATTGAACAGGCTTTTCCTCCCCCTGCTTCCACGGGGAGGCGCTGAACAACCGCAAACTGACACCGTTCAACAGCTTTCAGCCTAGATCCTGGCGGGATTAGGGGAGTAAGGGACTGGGGGAGATGCTGCTGGAAAAATAAGCTATTATCATTTTAAGCAAGCTGTCTAAATGATTCTTGTTGCCTTTTCAGCATTTCCATTACAATAACTGATCACGCTTCTTTATTTTTTTGCTTTTCTCTTCAACTTCTTTCAGCACATCTTGCAGTTTCTTAGAGTTCTGTGTCAAGAATGCAAAGCTTTCTTTGAAGTTGCCGGTCCCGTGCTCCCTACAGATATTCTCGAGCCCATCAAACCACTGCAAAATCTTCTCAAGCTCGGCTTGAACAGCCTTCTGTTCTTCCAGTTCTGCCCGCAGCGCCTGCCCAGCGGACGCCTCCGCCTTGTACTGCTGCTGCAGCTGCCGGATCTCCTCCTGAAGCGCCTGGAACTGCTCTTTGCTGTAGGGGTACTGCTCGTGGACCTTGTCCTCGGGGAGGAGCACGTTCTCAGGGATGTTTAACACCAGCTGCAGAAGCACTTCTTCCATTTTACTGAAGAGTTTATCGAAGTGGTCCTTCATGAAGAGAAGAAATTTCTCCGTGCTCTTCCGGATTTGGAAGGGGCTGATTGTACAGTCGGGAAAGCCGACCAGCTTCTTGAGGATCACGCTCTCGACCACCAGCATCATTTCGAAGAGGTAGTCCTGGAACGCGATGTAGACGCGCAGCATGCAGGTCTGGGGCGTGAAGCCGAAGAACTGCGCTTCGTAGGCCATGGGATTGACCGACATGGCGGCGGCGGAAGGCCGGTAGGCAAGGCACAGCGAGCAGCGCAGGCCCCGGGCAGCCCGAGCCCGCAGCCGAGGGGAAGCCGCCGTTCCGCAGCGCGGCCGCGGCCTCCCGCGCCGTTACCGGAGGCACCGGGGCCGCTCCTCCCGCGCTGGTGCCGCAGACCGGGGCCGGTAACCGCGGCCGAGCCCGCTCGGCTCCGTTCGTTTCTTCCCGCCTCGTCCTAACTCCCTCAGGCGGGCGGCACCGCCGGCAGCCAATCAGTGGCCGCGAGGATAAACGCGTCACCCAATCACCAAGCGCTCCGGCCCTGGGCGGGGCGGGGAAAACAAGAGGAGCCAGCGGCCGCGCTCGCTGCTCGGCCAATGAGAGCGCAGCGCCACGAGCCGGGGCGCTGCCGGGGCCGATTGGCTCCGCCGGGGGCTGGCGGTGCGCGCAGGCGCAGAGGCGTGGCGGAAGCGGAAGCGGCGCGGGGAGCGCTAAGATGGCGTACCAGACCTTCCGGCAGGAGTACCTGCAGGTGCCGCCCGTGACGCGGGCCTACACCACGGCCTGCGTCCTCACCACCGCCGCCGTGGTGAGTCGGGCCGCGCCCTCCCCGCAGGCCTCCGCTGAGGGCCCGGGCTGTGGGCGGGGGCGGTGGGGCCGGTACCGGTACCGCGGGGCGCGGGTGCCGGCGGGGCGCGGGGGAGAGGCGTGCTGCCCGGGACGGGACGGGACGCGGCGGGGGGGTGAGGCTTGTTGGAGCCGTGCCGGCGGGCTGGGGGGAGCAGCGCGCTTGGGAAGGGTTTGCCCGCACACCCGCCCCGCCCCGCGGCCGGGTCTCTTCCCCTCAGGGCCTTCAGAGCTGGGGGGGCTCCCGCCGTGAAACCGGGGAGGGTGCCGAGCACAAATAAACGCTAACGGTGTGAGGGGGGCTGAGGGGGTATTGGGGGCTCGCTTTTGTGAAGAAGCTCAGTGTGCTGAGCTCGTTGGGCTCTATTTGGCACAGGGAAAGGGAGTTACTTCTTTGAGTGCCTGTAGCTTTTTCTTGGTGTATTGACTCCATCAAATATTCTCTTCTTTTTCAGCAATTAGAACTAATCACACCCTTTCAGCTGTATTTCAACCCTGAATTAATATTTAAACACTTTCAAGTAAGTATTTACTAAATTATGGGAGGTTTTTACATAAAGTGTTGCGTTTGGAGGTGCTTGTCTTCTCAAAATTGAGTGTGGCAAATGACTGTGGCTTTTAATATTGCAATTATATCTCAAAAAAAGCTCATGAAGCTGGAGTGCAGATAACTGTATCTTGGCTTAGACCTTAGATTCATTGGCTGTAAAGGACATTTCAGTTATGTTGTTACTTGCTTTTCTGTTTAGACAATAAAAATAAGTTGTCATGTTTAAAATCCTTGTATTTGTCTTATTTCCAGGTATGGAGGTTAATCACAAACTACTTATTCTTTGGACCAGTTGGCTTTAATTTTTTATTTAACATGATCTTTTTGTATCCTTCATCAAGTTTGTTTTCTTTCCTTGGAAGGCAGAGCTCCAGAGTACAGGCGCGTTGCTATACGTTGCATATAGGCAAAGGTTAATTTCTGCTCCGCCGTGAAGTTCCTGGGAGTTCCTGGGAGTTTAGCAATGCCAGCTTCACTGATGTCATGAATGGGCATCAACGGGATCTCCTTCATAAATTCTCGAGAATGTTGCCGTTTATTTTGTGATATTAAGACTTCGTTGTGCAAGCCTGGTCAGTCGGGTTGGTTCTGACACACGGGAGAAAATGCCGAGTGATGTTTTTCTTCTGGGTCCCCTTCTCTGCTGGGGCACTCGGAGCCGGTTGATGAAGTAAATTGATACAAAACTTACACCTCAACTCACGTATAATTGAACCGTTTTCCGCTTGGATGTCTCTTTAAACTCATTTACAATCAGATTTTCCTGACCTGCGACTTCAGATATCGTTACTGCCGCATGCTTGAAGAAGGCTCTTTTCGAGGTCGGACGGCAGATTTTGTATTTATGTTCCTTTTTGGAGGACTTTTAATGACTGTATCCTTTATTTTATTCCAAACTGCTGTAGTGAAGCTAAAGATGCGTGAATGAGAACCGAAATCATGATGTTACTTGTATCTTAATACATTTTGTTCGTAGTTCGAGGGATAACGGTGTTTGCTGGAGTAGTTCTGAACGCGTTGCGACTGTTGCTGTTAAACACCGGGCTGGTCTTTCCAGCTTTTTACTGCCTGGCAGGATTATGGAAATGAGATGAGCGGGTAAGCGGGGACTGCTCCGGTGTGTAATCGTGCTCGGGTTGCCTGAGATAAATGCTGTTCCTTCAGTGAGTTCGTGCTGAGTTACACTTCACAGAGATTATTCATGCTGCAGGTACCCTGAATCCTGCTGTAGGTGTTGAATTGGATTGGCAGTGCATTTGATTTACTTGAACTTGGGAAAGCGGAGTTAGCAGTTGTGTGGAAACCCTAGGATTACAAGTGAAGCTGTGAAATTCTTCTCATGCTTGATCTCACAACGATTACTTGGTGAACTGTTTCCTTTAACTGTCCGTCGCAGCTTTTTGGCCTGTTTGTGAACTTGGTTTTCTTGGGTCAGGCGTTCACAATAATGCTCGTGTACGTATGGAGCCGCAGGAATCCCTACGTCCGGATGAACTTTTTTGGTCTTCTCATCTTTCAAGCCCCATTTCTACCTTGGGTATTGATGGGCTTTTCGCTGCTTTTGGGGAACTCCATCATCGTGGATCTCCTGGGTAAGCAATTGCAAGAATCACGAGGGTCTGTTCTTGCTAGTGTTGTACGTGAAACACAAATCTTTGGAAAAACCAAGGGCTAAATGCCTTTTACTTAGTATGAGCTCATCTAGCGTATTTATACCAGGCTTTTCTGATTTCTAAACAGTGTAGCATATTTTGTACTGTAACAAGGATGGAGAGAGCTTCTGATGCTCGGCTTTTTAGTGCTTGGAATCAGCCCAGGTACAAAATCTGACTGTGGGCATCAGGTTGTTGAAGTAAAATAGCTTATTTTAATATTTTTATCAATTCTAATAAGGCCATAACATCAATACGTTTAATAATGACAAGCAGTTTTCCTTGTGTTGATGTCTTGTAGTGTAAGTTAAGCTTTTCACCTGGTGTCGATGTGCTTCATTAGTTTTTTTTTTTTTGTATTTCTATATCTCTTAACATATTTTCTGTGAAAGAATCAATGTGTGTTTTGTTTTGTTTTCCTGAAAACTAGCGAAGCATTTGCAAGTTGTAAAGGAGAAGTATTAAAAATCACCGTTTGACTTTTCTTTATGTACTAGGCATTGCCGTTGGGCACGTATATTTTTTCTTAGAGGATGTCTTTCCCAATCAGCCCGGTGGTGGAAGGCTTCTGAGAACACCGTCTGTCCTGTAAGTACTGGTGTCTGGTTTTTAATGGGTATAGAAAAAGTCCCTGTGCAGAAAACTGCTTATAACTTGCTCACATCGACTTCTGGTAAATTAGGCAGCTTGAGACAGAATGTGGTGTGTCTGCACTTGCTCTTTTATTGAACTCGTGTGTTGGCAAACAAGGGAAGAGGATCTTACAGATACGTAAGTGGGAACTAACTCCTTCAGGAGAAAGGCTAAAGGGATTTTGTAACTCTTAGTTTCTTTGCTAACACTGGTCAGGCTTTGCTGACTGAGTTTTGCCTGTTGGTGGCACCAAAGACGCGTGTCTGAGTCCTGCTGTCTATGAACAGAGTGTCTGAGGGATTAAATACAACATACCTAGTATTTTTTTTCATCTGTAAATGATTTTCATTTCACAATTTTGGCAGAAGACTTCCGTGTTTATGATATTGAGCGGTGCTATTCCTACTCCGTTTCCTCTTGCACAGAGGGCTGTTATCATCTGTCACGCTGTACAGCAGCCCAGGTGAGAACAGCTCACCTAAATGATAGGGCAGCTGAGACGTTGGGAGTTGAGCTCTGTGAGACTCAGAATTGTCTAGAGCTGAACTGGTTATCTTTTTTTTTTGTTTGTTTGAGCTGACTTCCAGAAGCCTGAGTAATTAAAATGTCACATTCAGACCCGTGCGTAGTTTAATTGATGGGCCGTACCTGTTTGGTTGGACCAGTACACTTACACTGACAGCCTGGTTTTTTTCTGTATAGGCTTTAATTGTGCCAGGTGCTGGCTGCAGGCATGGCTGTCCCAGGACAGCTCTGCTGGTCCCTTTTGTAGGCCTACACTGATCTCACGTGGCCTTAGTAGCTGAAGGTTGTTTCTGGTGAGGGCTTCCTTCCTATAAACGCAACTGGAGACAAATGGAGTGTCTGTTACATCTGTGTAATAACGGTGTGTTTGAAACTTCCCGTTTTCACGGAGCTTATATGCACCCAGCTGTGTGCAGGAGGAATCCAAAGGCTGTTGGAGCAATGCGTGCTATCTCCGTAACCCTCTTCCTCTGGACAAAAGTGTCAGCCTGCCCTCAGGCTGCCATTTAAATCCTTTTACGTGTCTGTGTTTGAAGGCTGCTTATAATTCCTGTCTGGGTCTTGAACTGTGGGTTTTTTGTTGGTTTGTTTTGGTTTTTTTTTCTTTTTCCCCCCTACACACTTTAACTTTCTTTGATGTCTAAGCTGTAATCCTGTAATACCCCTGGTATTTTCTTTTTTCCTGTTCTGGAAACTCTGAAACAGCCTGTCACTTGGGTGAAGAGAAATAATCCCTTTAGCTCTTCGAAGAACTGTCTTGTTAAACACACTTTACTTTTAAGACATTTTGAATATAACGTTTGCTCGTGTGCAGCCTGTGATCTTTTGTTTGTTTGTTTCAAAGAGTCTGCTACACTTTTGTTTCCAGATAAACAGATCTATGGAGAGAGAACCTCTAAAGCTGGTTTTGAGAGTGGCAAAATAACCTACGAGATTAAGTGTGATTTTTGTAATCAATTGGAAACTCCAGGTCTCTGATGTTGTCTCACACTCAGAGTCTTCTGTGGATTTCTAGTCTGTCTGTCAGTGCGTGCAGGTTGAGATAACACTGCCTGTGTTTGACTCTTACTTTGTCCCATCTCAAAATATGAAGAGCTTTCCAACATCCCATTGATGTTTTGCTCTCTTATCCTGTCCTGGGAGAACATGGTACCTGTATGAAATTCTGCCTTACACTGAGAGTGGAATTTTAACTTTCAGCTGAATCTTGTCAGTCTCTGTAGATCTGGGCACGTAATTCTAGACCTTCTTCTAGATGCCTCCTAGTTGGAGAGCACGTGTTACTTGAGTGTAAAGCACCGATGCTTTGGCAGGCTCTTTCTGAGGGAGGATGCCATACGTGTGCAGAACTTGAGGAGCCTTGGTCTTACTGTGAAACGTGTATTCTAAAGGAAAAAAAAATATTTTCTCTTTTCCAGGAAAGCAATATTTGATACACCGGAAGATGATCCTAATTACAATCCCTTGCCAGAAGAACGACCAGGAGGATTTGCATGGGGAGAAGGTCAGCGCCTTGGAGGCTAATAACTGTCTGTGCCAAAACCCAGCAACAACTGGGAGAGACTGACGTGAATAAAGTTCCGTACTGGGGGCGCTCTCGTTGCCCGTCGCAGAAAGGACGCTTTTGGACAGCTCTATGGTTTTTGAATACAAGCACTTTATGAAATGGCAGTCTAATCCAAGACACTTCCAGGCTACCAGTGTCTTTCCCTGTCAGGGAATTTATTGTGCTGGTGATGAAAATACTAATCCAGTGGAGCCAAAAACGTAAAACTGGAAACCTTTTCCTGTCACTTCAGTTAACAAGACCATGAGTACTTGTTTAAAGTGATTTCTAAAGCATTTTTTTCAAGTTATTTGATACAGGAAACTTTGCGGGGGACAAAAGCAACTTTTTTGGTTTTAACTCATTTTTTTTATTCTTGGATAAAACATCTACAAATGGTTGAAAGTGTAAGTCACTGTTTCAATAGCAAAAGGTTTTTTAATCTGAGATGCTGTTGTCTCCAGTCTTGTTTGAATGGCAAGAAATACAACGCGCAGCATAACGCAGGCCGGTTGGGTTTCTGGAATGTGCCTCTGTGTGAATACGTTTGCAGGCCGAGACCACATTTTGGTGGCTTTTCCCCCAAAGACTGTGTGTTCAGATGACCAGGTTTGAGTCTGACTGGTTTGTTTAAACAGGGAGTTCTACAAAATCCACCCCCAGACACGCATACTTCTAACGGTTGTTAAATGACTTGGAGCACTAGGGAAGAAAACTTGTCTGGAGTCAGAACTGCTCAAGTATCTCGGACGATGGGTTGAATAAAATGTCTTGTGGATCCTTTTTTGTTAATCTTCTGTATCACCCGATAGTCTTGAGGCAGCTCGTGAAAAAGCAGAGGTTGGAAAAAGCAAGTTCTGGAAAAGACGGCATTAATCCACGCTTTTCCCACGGGTGTCTCTCAGAACTGCTAGGAAACAGGATTGTCTGCTCAAGATGTTCCATTTGTGGTCTGTGCATGAAGCTTGTTGTAGGAGAACTGAGTATCCAACACGGGTCAGTGACGCTGGGGAGAATTTAGCTGGAAGTTATGTTGGTTATAACTATCTGTTTGGGAGCACATGAGGAATTCGGAGCACAGTTCAGCTCGTTGCAGTCTGTCAGTCTTCAGATGCTGTGGGTTGTACTGGGTAGCTCTTCACCGATTATATCGTAATAGATAAAACCAGATATTGTTGGAACTGCACATTCCTCCTGAATTTGGGAGGGTAGGCTCACCCTTGACGCACAGGTGTAGTCTCAGATTCTTGTAGTGTTTGTTCATAAACTGGGTACAGGATTTTAACTTGTTTATGTCCAGGAGGTGAGTGCGTTGGGATCTTCTGGGGTAACGCTTTGTCTGCAAGCAGCGTATTGGATTTTGATAAAATGGGTGAGTCCGTTTGTATCTGCATTCTCTGTTAAAGGTTATAAAAACTTCAGGGAGATTTTTCTTTTTCCCAAAACAATTTCCATCTTGTGCTTTAGGAGTATTAAAAATGTTTTGGGCAGTGTGACTGCAGAGTGGCTTTGAGATCAAAAGCTGGTTTTAGTTCAGTGTTTAACAGCCTCTTAGTTCAGCGGTGGGACGTTAGGCGGTGGGGGTGAAGCTAAAAGACAGCCCTGGCTGGGGTAAAGCCCCCTGTAAATCCAGAGCCCTGCTGTGGAGTGGGTGAGGGGACGTGCCCCTTCCCGAGGACAGTCTCTTGTTCTGAAGTCGTGTGTTGGTGGGACCGCTTGTCCATGCTCACTCTTCCAAAGCTGCATTCCTTGCATGCTTCCTTCCACTCAGCTGGAGAATTTCAGATTGTACTCTTCTCTTTACCGAGTAGTACCGTAGTATCCAAATGCGGGAAGAACTTTGAAATGTTGCTTACTTGCACCCCAGGACAAGATGGACTATTGCTGTCAGATTACTGCCTCACCTGGTCTTTAATTGCCCTTGACACTGCTCTCGAGCAGCCTGTCCCACAGAGTGGTGTGGTTAGATACCAAAGCCCTCTTTGGAGAGTGTGTTATCAGCTGAGCGTGATGTCGGAGATTGTTGGTGCCAACAAATCATCGCTTGCATGATGCAGGTCTGGACTCTGCCTCCCTGCAGTGTTACCTGCCAAGCAGCTCTGCCCCTCCTAGCTGATTCCAGCCGGTGCGCAGGTTCCGCCTAGGAGGGGCGGCTTTGCTGAAATCCCCTTGCCCCCTGGGTCGCCCCAAACCGCGCCCTGCAAATGTTACCGGGGCCCATAGCGGCCCTCCCTCTCCACCTCCCCCTGACTACATCTCCCATAACGCCCCGCGGCGGGACACGTGCAGCGGGGACGGCGGCGTGATGACGCCCTGTGGCGCGCGGGGCGGCATCCGTCGCCCGGGGCGACGCAGGGGCCTGCGGCGAGGATGCGGGAGGGCGGCGGGGCTCCCCCGGCCAAGCGGCTCAAGGCCGCCTTCCCCCCGCGCCCCGCCATGCTGCCCGGCTCCCCCGCGCCCCGCCGCCACCCGCCGCCCCCCGACTCGCAGCGCCGCGACCTCCCCATCTTCCAGGCGCGGGGCGCGCTGCTCACCCAGCTCCGCGGCCTGGACTGCGCCGTCCTCATCGGTGGGTGCGGGAGCCGCGCGGGCGGGGTGGGGAGGGAGCGGGGCTCGGTGGTCGTCGGTGTCCCGGGCGGGGAGGGGATGTCCCCAGCGCGGGGTCTGGGCTGGGCCTGCCGGGCGTCAGGGAGCGGCGCGGCCCGTGAGAGGTGGCCCAGAAATGGTCTGGGTGTAAACCTGGAATGTGGTAACTCAGTAAGGTTTTTATTCTTGAGTTCTGAGCGGTGACTTGTTTTTGTCTTCTCTATAAAAATTATTCCCCTCTTGTTTCTGTTTCACTGTCCGCCTGGAGTTCAGTCAACTTAAAGGCAAATGGGAAAACCTTGCTCTTCAGAAAAAGTGTCTCCTCAGCTACGTTTCCAGTGGCACTCGCCGGTTTTATTATGCTTTGAGTCCAAGCTAATAAGCTTTTGGTGTGACTTTCAGGAGCTGAAGCCATACAGCTTCCCGGCTGGAAGTCTAAAGGCTTGACGTTTATTGGAATTAAATGAAAAACGCTTTGTATAATCCTGAGATTGTCATTACTGCTTGCTAAATATACGCTGTTATACGCCACTTAAAATCTGGCAGCTGTGGAGTGAGTGAGCTAAAAAGCTCACTCAGGCTTTTTCCAGCCTGCAGCTGCAGTGCTCGCAACTTGGCTTTCCGATTCCTCTCTGCTTGATGGTCATCTCTCTGAATTTCTTATGCGTTTTCCTCCTCCTCTTGCCAGTTCCCATCTCGCTCCCCCGGTGTGCTCTGTGCAAGGTGTTTGGGTCCGGTCCCTGGCCTGCCGCTGCTTTGCGATGTGACTTTGGGCAAGTTGTCCAACCTCTGTCAGTTTTCAGCCTCTTCATCCTGAAATAGAATTAAAAGTTATCGTAAAAAAAATGAGTTGGGGAAAAAAATGAGTTTGGACCTTTCATTTGAAGATGCTATAGAAGGAAAAATTTCTATTCCCTTGATGTTCCTTAGGAGAAACGGGCTCAGGGAAGACCACTCAGATCCCTCAGTACCTCTACGAAGCAGGAATTGGCCGCCAAGGCGTCATTGCTGTGACCCAGCCTCGCAGAGTAGCAGCTATATCCTTAGCTACCAGAGTCTCGAGCGAGAGGAAGACAGAGCTGGGGAAACTGGTAGGTTGCTTTACAGAGGTTTTGGAGAGATAGTTTAGTACTGCAGTGTTGGTGGGGCTGTATCGGGGCTTAATGGGGGAGATGTTAAACAGCCACGGGGTAACAGGTAGTCTTCATTTAATATTACACCTGAATGGGACAAAATGGCTCGTCACCTGCTTCTGTGGCTCAAAGGGGGTTATGTTTGACTCTGTCTCTGTGGTATTTTACTTCTTGATTATTATCTGTGTTCCTCCATTTGAAAAAGTACTGGTTACTGAATAAAAATATTGTGCTCTCTTCCGTTGCTTCCTGTAACAAAAGCTGCTGTCAAGGAGAGCAGAGTGCTGAACCTGTGCAGATCTGTGAATCTGGGGGAGAAAAGTGGAGGAGACAGATCTCCTCTACACGAAGTCTTCGGAAAGCATGCAGTGGTTTCTGGCAGGGGAGGAAGGAAAGGGAACCTGGAGCATGTGATGAACTTCTAGTCTGGAATAAGCTAGTTGAGATATAATGCTGGGAGCTTCTTTTGGGTGGATTATTAGATTTGCAAGGCTAACTGCTCACAGACTGCAAATACACTGTTACGCTTTCCAGAGTCTCCCCTGAGTTCTAGCTGGCTGTGTCTGATGCGTTGACCAGGGTGTTCTGTAGTCCTTCTTCGTGGTACGATGGCAACGAGACGTGCAGGTAACTTTGTGCTTGTACTTTCTGTGATGATCGCTTCTGTAGGTTGGCTATACCGTACGCTTCGACGATCTGACATCTGATGAAACTAGAATCAAGTTTTTAACAGATGGAATGCTGCTTCGCGAAGCTATTGGGGACCCTATGCTGCGGAAGTACAGCGTGGTCATCCTGGATGAAGCCCACGAGAGGACGATCCATACTGACGTACTCTTCGGAGTGGTGAAAGCTGCACAAAAGAAACGGAAGGAACTGGGCAAACTGCCCCTAAAAGTATGTGCAACCGGGATCGTAGTGAGGGGCAGGGATGAGGCTTGGACTCTGAGCAATGTCTTGAGGTTTTCCAAAGTGTTGGAAATTTCAGCTTTGACTATTTTTCTGTCCCTAAAAAGTCCTCTTAAATCTGAATAGTTAAGGGTGGCTGACTTATGATGTGTGGACCTGATATGACACATCTGGACAAGGGATCTGGTCACCTCCACGTTGCCTTTGTTTGTAAGAGCCCCTTGGATGTGAGCTATAGCCTGGAGGCTTTGTTGGGGGAGGTTTTGGTTCTGTTGCTGAGAGCACCCTGGATACAGGAGCTCTCTGTCCAATGACAGCTGCACGACACGCTCACACTGGGGAAGGAGGGTGCACATGTGTGTGGGGTGCACATGTAATGAATTGATGTGAGTACATGATGGAGTGTATGAGAGCATACTGGTTTTGATGGGAAAGGCATGCAGGGGACTGGTAGGGTCCTAGCACAGTCTCGTTCAACAGACCATCGTGCAGCCTAGCTTTGTGGGTACTCAGCTCTATTAAATGTCCTAAAAGAATTTTAACATGTCTTTGCTCATTTTATCGTACTAACATGTTACGCTTGTGTGATACCAAAGCTGATGGCTTTAACAAGGAAAGATCACTCTCTTCTGTCCCAAACTGTGTGCTTTTTGTTGTTCTGAGCATAGATCTCAGTCTCAGGAAGCTGACTTTTGGCTGGTCCTGGCTGGAAAGCGTCCTGTTGGATCAAAACTGCAGCACTAACCCATCCTATGCTCGTTTTGAAGGTGATCATGATGTCAGCTACGATGGATGTCGACCAGTTCTCCGAGTACTTCAATGGAGCTCCTGTTCTCTATTTAGAAGGCAGGCAGCATCCCATTCAGATTTTTTACACCAAACAGCCTCAGAGCGATTACCTCCAAGCAGCACTGGTGTCAGTCTTCCAAATCCACCAGGTACGGCGATCTTGTTGGGTTCGTGCCTCTCTGTGGCCATGGGTTGTTGAACAGGGGGCTCACAGGTTGCTGTGGCAGCAGAGATGGCTTGAGCTTGCTGCTGCCAAATCGGAGATGTCCCTGAGGTGCTCACTGCATCCTCTGGGAAAACTGGACGGTTGGGGAGCATGCTGGGTTGGTGAGCTGGATTGGCTCAAAGGAGGGGCTGACAAATGCTGGTGTTATCCCGAAAGTGGAAAGAAGGATTGGAAGTGGTCAGCCTTAGAGAGCCTTGGCTTGCGGGGAGAAATCAAGGCATGAGCTAACAGTAGCATGAAGATTATTCTAATTTACTGGTGAAGTGTAGCCGCAGGGCAAGTAGAGATCTATTAAAATCACAGCTCATAGGCAGTCTGTGACTAAATGTTTGAGTGCAAAACTGCCAGATGGTTAAATCATTTAATTAAACTGTTTATTACCCTGCATTTAATGCTTTGAAGATGCTGCTGCTGTTAGGATTTTGAGACTTGTACATCAAGACTGGAGTTGTAAGGAGACTGTTAAGCAAAGCTCTCTGTTGTCAGTTCATACCTAACACCTCAATGTTCCTCTCACCTGAGTTCTCTCTTTACTGGCTTGTACCTGGCTGCTCGCTGGCGCTCTGGTTTGCATGTCCTGGGCAGTTATTTAATGAAATGGACTTGTGACTTTAAGCAATTCCTCCATCCTTTTAAGGCTGAGTCCTGCAAAATGCGATTTACTCTTCAGCTCTGGTGAATCCATTGGGAGCTTTGGGCTGTTGCGTACCTTGCACCACGTGTGTGTCCTTTCTTCCTTACCTGCTTTACTGACTTGTTGTCAGGACAACATCTCATTACAATCTCAGTTCTCCCTCCCTATCCAAACCATCTTAACTTCTCACTTGCTTTTTCCTCTGGCTCCAGGAAGCACCCTTTTCTCAGGACATCCTGGTGTTCCTGACTGGTCAGGAAGAAATTGAAGCAATGACCAAAACCTGTCGAGACATTGCCAAGCATCTCCCTGATGGCTGCCCGCACATGGTGGTGATGCCTCTTTATGCTTCTCTGCCCTACTCTCAGCAGCTCCGCGTCTTTCAGGCTGCCCCCAAGGTGAGGCAATGTGATGGGTAAACAGGATGAGTTTGTTTGCATGAGTGTCTGGAAAAAATGTGGGATTTAAGGGGTTAAATCGGTCTGTACTGATAGTAAATAAGTCTCCACTGACTTTAGGCTGAATTGTTCCAGTGACAATGTATATTCCAGTGACAATGCAACGGCGATGGTATTAACAGATGCACGCGATAAGTCATCTGGGATCATGAAAAGAAGGCAGGACTTGGGGGAGTGGAAAGGGCAGAGGAATTGAAATTTGCCCCACTTCATAGGAATTTTATGTCTATATCACAAAATCTATAGCAGTTAATGGGCCAAATACTAAGAAAGCTAAAAACCTGGGCATATTTCCTGTAGGAAAATGAAATTGTGCTGCCTCAGGCCCTTTTATACCTATTCAGCAGATAAATAAGAATTCAGATTTTGTACTTGTGCCAGAAATGAAACCAACATGGTTTAAAGATACATTGATAACAGCTGTCCTGGGTGGTATATTTGTTGAAAGAAGTGTAAGCACATGTTTTAGAAACTGCGTAGGAACTAGAGATTATCTTAATTTACGAGAGCTGGCATAGCAAGCATGGCATGTGGTGATAACACGCTGCAATGATATGTAGGCTTGGCCCACGCTGGCCAAAAGTAGCAGTGTTTCTTTGTTGCAGCTAATCTAAGGTGGCTTTTGACTGGCTTTAGATTGCTGTTCCTTCCAGGGCTGTCGCAAAGTGATCCTCTCCACCAACATCGCAGAAACCTCCATCACCATTGCGGGAATAAAATATGTTGTGGACACTGGCATGGTCAAGGCAAAGAAGTACAGCCCCGGTGAGGGATTCTAAGGAATGATGCAGATATTGTTTTCAGTTTTGTAGAAGCTATTTGAGGCAATGAGAGCTGATTTAAAATACCTTCTGCACTGTCTAAATTAATATCCCAAGTTTTAGGTGTGGGTTCTGGTGGTGTTTTTTGATTGTGTTGTTTTGGGTGGTTTTTTTTTTGAGTACCAGCCATGTGGGGGTAAAAATCTGTCAAACATGAATCTTCTCTTCGTGGACGCAGTGCGTGATAGGGAGCTTTGCCTCAGGGTGCTAAACCAAGTAAAATCTGAGCAATATTTGGATGGCAGAACCTGGGATTTTTCATTGTTAATCCTCATGTTTTTCAAAGCTGTGCGCTACGCAGACATTGACTGAAGTGATGCTTTTCCATACGTAGAAATTGGTCTGGAAGTGTTGGCAGTCCAGCGGGTGTCGAAGGCCCAGGCTTGGCAACGCACAGGGAGAGCAGGGCGAGAGGACAGCGGTGTCTGTTACCGGCTCTACACGGAGGATGAGTTTGAGAAGTTTGACAAAATGACAATACCTGAGATACAGAGGTGAGAACAGAACCCTGGTACCATCACCCTTCCGCCACACCTCTTTTATGTACTCTCACAATTGAAGCTGTGTAAAGACCTGAACAGCAAAACTGGATCTGACTTGTTGACTTTTAAGAAAAATGAACTGTGGTGACTAAACAGAAAAACTAGGAAGCATTTGCTCAGGGTAGACGTTGGGCTCTGAGTCTCCCAACGCACGTGGGCAGTAGTTGCCTTGACTTTCCTCCGAATGTTGGACTCACCTCTTACCCTTCTTGGTTTAGGAAGTAAGGCTTCACCAGCCAGCATTGGACTAATGTCTGTCAGGTTGCAGCACAGATCTGAGAACTGTATCTCAGCTTAAGGGCAAAAAAAAAAAAGGAAAAAAAGAATAATTAAAACAAAAGAATAATCTCAGTTGGTTTTTCTGCCTATGCAGGTGTAATCTGGCCAGTGTGATGCTTCAGCTCCTGGCCCTGAGAATTCCCAATGTGCTCACCTTTGACTTCATGTCCAAACCATCTCCCGGTAAGTGGTTACCAAGGCAACCTTGGAAAAAATTGACAAAGGAATTGCTTAAAAATAATGTCTTCGGGTCAGCCAGAGAAGATAGAGCATGGAAGGTCACAGCAGTGAAAGGGGAGCTGTCTCACTCTGCTGCATCTTCTCCTGGTGGTCCAGAAGTCTCGGATTTATTCACTGCTCGTTGCTTTTGCTCAGCCTCAACAGAGCAGCCGTGGTTATGGCAGAGAGCTGGGGAGTCCAGCTTCCACACAGAGCAAGGAGCAGGCATGAAGGTCTGCCTTAACTGCCAAGGAAAGCCTTAGAGAATCTCACACAGCTTCTGCTCAAAGCTAGAGATGACAGCTTTAGTTTTGCCTCTGTTTTTGCTACTTAAATTGGAAAAGGTCTGTATTGGACAGAGGAGGATAAACCACAGTTCGGGGCACTAATTTCTCTAAGCAGAAAGTGCTTGTCTCTCTGGCCAAGGGAAAGAGGTAGTGGTGGTACCAGCTGATCCTTCACATCCCTGCCAGTGCCAGCCAGGAGGCCTCACAGCCTGACCATCCTTCTTTTGGCAGACGCTATTCAAGCGGCGATTGAGGAGCTGGACCTGCTGGGAGCTGTGGAACGAAAGGAAGATCAGCTTGTCCTAACCCCTCTGGGAAGGAAGATGGCAGCCTTTCCATTGGAACCAAAGTTCTCTAAAGTAAAAACTACAGAAATGTTAGCTTATCTTTTATCTCATGTACTCTTCCCAGTGCCACTGGTACTTCTCTTTCAAACTCCTTAAACAAGGGCTGGAGTTTGGGGTGACTGCAGCTGTACCAGTGTATTTGCCGTACACACAGCTTTATTTACAAGCAGCTGTGCTGGTTTGCTTGTCATTTGCTGTTTAATTCAGGGGGATTTTTTTAAAAGGTAATTTCTTTCTTGCAGTACTGCTGAAGCTGAAACAAGGCTAATTTCCTTGCAATTTCTGGGATTTGCTGGTAGCAATGTTTAGCAGTTTCATGAAGTGCATGGTGCTGTAGTTCATTTTAGTTGCTGTGTATGTGAACTGGCCAGTCTCAGGAAAGAGCATGACAGTTGCTGTTAAAGGCACTTGGTGGCCCCGTAGGAGGACTTACAGTTGTCTCTAGGCCCAAATGTTTATGAAATTGTCCTAAACAATGCTTGGTAAAGTTCCTGGGCTGCCGGTGAGCAGAGAAGTCTGCCCCTCTGAAGTAGATTTGGTCAACCAAAAATCAGTTTTGTTCTGTGATTTGCAGACCATCCTCCTGTCCCCCAAGTTCCACTGCACAGAAGAGATCCTGACCATTGTGTCGCTCTTGTCAGTGGACAGTGTCCTCTACAATCCCCCTGCCCGGCGAGATGAAGTGCAATCTGTCAGAAAGAAATTCATCTCCAGTGAGGGGGATCATCTTACCCTGCTCAGCGTGTACAGGGCCTTCAAAAATGTCAGCGGCAACAAGGTAGGATGCTCTGAGGACACCAGTGCTGTCTGGGCTCGTGATGGTGAGGAGTTTCTTTGGCATACAGCAGAGTGACATCTGCATTCTCCGTGGCTGATGCAATATGCATTCTTCCAAAGCAATGAGAAGAGAGGATTTACTCGTCCTTTACAATTGGGTAATTGGAGAAAGCTGTTCAAGTGCTGAAGGTTCCACCAGAAAGCTGGAGCAAACTCAGTTATCAAAAACTTCTTGAGGCCAGTTCTGTAATCAGAGCCAGCTCTCTTCCTTCCCTGGTTCCAGCTGGAAACAGGAGGGAGTGGGGGAGTGTTGAGACTTGCTGATAAGTACCTAAACATGCTGTTTGGCAGGATTCATTGAAAAAACACTGACCGCGTTTACAAGCAGATTTAGATTTATCCTACCCTGTAAACTCCTCGGTTTGATTTGTAGTTTTGTAGACTAGCACACCCCTTTCCTGGCAGCATCTATTGTTCTTACGTAATTTCTTTTCACCACCTGTGGGATAGCAAGTGCTCTTTCACAGCACTCAATGACCTTGCAGAGCAATTCCGAGTGGGAAGAGAACAACAACGTGCTGTTTCTTGGCACTGCGGGAGGGAATGTAGACAAAGTGGAGTAATTGGGTAGAAATATGACAAGGAAATGGGTTAGCGCCTTCTCTCTGAGAAAGATTGTGTGTTTGGAGGATTCTGCATTTCGGAGCATTCAAAGACTATCATGCTTCTTGGATGAAGAAATGGCCCCTTCTAACTCCTGGTGTTTCTGCTGTAGGAATGGTGCAAAGAGAACTTTGTCAACAACAGGAACATGATGCTTGTGTCAGACGTCAGAGCTCAGCTCAGGGACATTTGTGTAAAGGTAACTTGTTGCCATACTGTATTTCTCTGTTTCACCTGTTTGTGTTTTTCTGTTTGTCCCCAAACTGATTTCGCTGTGCACTAAGTCTCAGGAGTGAGAAAATACAGTTTAGTTTTCAGTCTTCCGTGAATAGTCAAGTAAAATTCCTGACTTTGTGGCTGTATCCCAAAATCTCAGAGCTGCAGGGCTCAGTGCGTCGAGGAGAGGTGAAGAGAGAAGGGAAGCTCTGGGAAGGCTTCTTGGATAGAGGATGTTTTTTTCCTAAGGGATTTCACTGCTCTAGTGTAGATGTGGCTGTGCTATGGGTGCCACTGAGTGATGTCAGCCTCAGCAGCCCATGCTGCCTGGCTTCTCCACAGCGTCAGTCATTCAATTTAACAGCAGCGTTCAAACATCAGCACTGTTCCTGCCAGTCACAGAGCGTAAGGCGCAGCGTGGGAGCCGCTGCTGAATTCCTTTCAGTCTCTACGTGACAAAGGAGCCACCGTTTGGCTCCCCTGTCCCGCTGCAAATGCTAGTTCACTCCCAGAAGGAGAGTCCATTTTGTGGCTCATCTTTTGTCTGCTGTTAGTCTGGATTAGCCTAACACCTACCAGCACTGAATTCCTACCGGTCCTTCTATGTGTCCCACGCTAGCAGGATTTCTGACGCAATACTGCCTGATCTCGGAAGCCCACTAAAATGGGGCTGTGGCTTCCCACGAGGGTGTACGTACATGCTTACTTACTCTTGTCTCTCTCGCTGCTGAACAGCTATCGATTCCCATCGAGTCCTCCCGCTCAGACACTGGAAACATCCGCCGCTGCCTGGCTCACAGCCTCTTCATGAACGCTGCGGAGCTGCAGCCGGACGGCACCTACAGCACCGTGGGCTCTCACCAGCTGGTGACCATCCACCCCTCCTCCGTGCTCTTCCACTGCAAGCCAGCCTGCGTGGTTTACAACGGGCTGCTCCACACCAACAAGTGCTACATGCGGGACCTGTGCGTGGTGGACGCGGACTGGCTGTACGATGCAGCGCCTGACTATTTCCGCAGGAAGCTCCGAGCGGCGAAGAACTGACCTGTGGATCTGGGACCCATGGATCCAGGGTTTCTAAGCTCCCTCAAAAGACTGGTTTTTGTTTTGTGATGAATGTACAGGAGCAGTAGAGCTTTGCCTTGCAAATCAGGTAAAAACTGTAGAGGAAAGTGGCTTCTCTGTGAGAGCCAGACCTCACAAGTGTCCATGGCTTAGAACAATCAGCCTTTTTAACAGTTAAGCTGTAAAAGGGGAACGTGGTGTGTGCTCTGTGTGTGTGTGTATGTGTGTGTGATAAATCTGTACTGGGGGGGAAAGGGAAGCTGCTGTCAGATTCCAGTTTTTAACAATTACTGAAGTTTAACAGGCTTGTATGTGAGGAAATGAAATCCTAAGAGCTCTTCTGACCAGATGTACAATTTCTACGATTGTGCTTGTATCCTTAGCAGGTTTTATTTAGTAAAAAAAAAAAAAAAGGGATAAAAAAGTTTTAAATGTCTACATACAGAGAAAAAAAAGCCTTTTTTTACTATTTCTAGAAGGGAGGTGCTACTGTCTTTTACCTCATCAAACATCTTTCTGCCTGCGTGTCATGTTCACTGTCTGATTGGGGACCATCCGCAGGCCGGTGATGGGAATGCCTGCTTGGGCAAGGTCTTCACTGCTTGTGTCTAAGCCTCAGGGGCTGGCAGCGGTTTCTTGGAGGGGTTATCCAGCTGCCTGGGTGTTTGGTGTCATCTTTGTTGACTCTTTTGCTGTGTTATTCCTCAGCAAATACTTCTGGCTTTTCTGACTCTCGTCCGTGCACTTCTAGCTTTGGAGTTGGCGCACCAGCCACAGCAGCTGATCAGGCCAACTTGAGGAAGACTCAGCAAAATGAGAATGGAGATGTGGTTTAGAGCTTGGACTTCCTTTAAAGGTTCTTGATTCATCAGATGTTTGTGTCTTCTGCTCTCACACCAGTGCTTCTTCCCCCTTCCGCCCCCCCCAACCCTGTCCTAGTTTTCCATTAGAAGTTTGGAGCTTGACTTTGTCAAAAACTGCAGATCTACCATTAGGATCTATTATTTGTTTTTTTTTTTTTTTTTTT
>JAAGAY010147967.1:0-20482 GCA_011801015.1 Ardeotis arabs
TGTCCCAATGTGAATCTTGTCCTCTGCAGCAGAGGAGTGAGCACTATGAAGTGGGTTGCATCTAGTTAAGAAGAAATAGATTAACGTTCTCTTAAGTGTTTCTTTGGGGGCCTTCTTCCTCTGAAAGTACTTTTCTAAATTTATTTGAATTAAGGGTGGGAGGAGACTGGTTTGGCTTTGATAACTCCTTGGTGCTCATCATGCATGGTTCCTTTGGCAATGAAGAAGACTTCAGAATAGTGTCTGGGTTTTCCTGTTAAAAGGTTACTGAGGATACAGTTCATAAGAATAAGGGTTGGAAATTCTTAGCATGGCATTACAGGTTGGATACCTTTTCTTCTAAATCACGTAGGGTTGGTATGTGAGTGCTTGTGGTGTTTTCTTATTCTTTCAGTCTCTCTGTGCAAACCTATTGCCATGGTATTTGGGATTATTTCAAACCATAAACTGTTTAGGACATTCTAATGTGGAAACAGCAGTAGTAGAAATCTGAGTTGGACGCTCGTATTAATCCTGCTGCTTGATAACTTGGGGAAGGTCTTGGTATAACCACTGAGGGTTTCGAATTTGGTTTTGGGCACTTCAGTCGAGGATGTGTTATTTGCCATAGGCCCAAGTACATGGTCTGAATGCATTCTGTACTTAGGAATATTTTACTCATTTAGCACTAATATTGACTTTGTTCCTGTTAGTTTGTATTTAGCTTTGCACATGGGTCTTTGACTTCTCCTTTACGTCATTGCATGCTTGGTTTGCTTCATCTGGAGACAAAGTCATCAGAGCATTTGAAGTGACTGAAAATATTCAAGCATCTTCTCAGTGATGCTATTGGCTTTCCTTTTCCAATAGCAGTGCAGCCCTTCATTCCAGGTTTATAGACCTGACACGTTGGAATGGCATTTCTGAAAATAAAGCAATTTTAAGGGACATTTTATTCTTGAGCTGAAGGCAAGCATTGACATCAAAGTCTCAGACATTTCTTGCTGAGATACTGAAGATCTCTAAGAAGTTCTGTACTGTTCCTGGAAGATGTTGCTAATTTTTTAATTTGTTTTTAGAGTTCTCTGGTACTGCTAGACAGTGCCTGTTGGGGCAGAAGCATACCTGAAGCTGAAGGTCAGTCCATACGCTTTCTAGATGACAGAATATGCACAGCGAGGAGTTTTCCATCCCTTTCTTTTTTTGATGAGCACAACAGTTTGCTAAGCAGACACATGTTTTAATGATAGCAAACTAAATTTATACGTTGTACAGCGGTATTTTGCCACATTAATTACCTTGTCAAAAGTAATAGGCAATTACCACATCAAATCACCTTCATATGTTACATGGAAGCATAACTTGCTAAATTATTTAAAAAAACAAACAAACAAAATCACAGAAGCCCAAGGGCAACATCACCACAAACCTGTCTCTTTCTTTTCTAAAATAGAACGCTCTTGTATGTGAAGGCAGGAGCTTTGCTAACCTCAGCCAGCATCTGCTTTGGGTTATGGCAAAGGCTCCTCTGTCCCTGCAGCGTGACGTTTGTGCTGGGCTGGGTACTAGGTATGCTGTGGACCTCGCCTTTGGGCTGTAGCCCACTGTCTGTCTCAGGGAAAATTAAAAAGCAGAGGAGTTTTGTCAGGGAAGGGAGACTCTTGTCTAACTTCTGATCCTCTTGGGAAATTGATATTTTGACTCTTACTTTAAATGTGCTTGGTGTCTTTTGTTAGGCAATGACTGAAGAAGGATGAGAGGAGATGGCAAGTGGAGGTGTGTTGCCTTTTGAAGGGGCATCAAGAAGATTATTCTTTTACCAATATCTTTTTCTCTTACACACTTAACACATCCATATGCTTTAGTCCTTTTTCTCCAGGGTATCTCTGTGGGATTTCACAGGACCAGTAATCACCAGTTGCCTTCTTCATGGGTTGCTTGTCGAGATAAAGGAGACCTTCCTGCTCTTTTATCTAGTGGCCGTCTTGCAGTTGTGCCTTGTCTCCTTCACCAGGCTGTGGTCCAGCAGTCACTGTGCCTGGAAGGACGAGCAGACGGTGGTGAGCAATTGCTGATTGCTTGGACCAGTGCAGTGAAACCATTACTTTATTTTACCTAGTGGTTTCTGCCTAGCCTGAAGCTGGTCTTTTTAGTGAAGTCATACACAGATTTTTGCCCAGCCTAGGCCACACTGGAAGGAGCACTTCTTCCATGTGACCAACTGTAGTGTGAGAGAAGCAGAAAGGGAGGTGGGGGAGAGGGGGGGGAAGACCACTTTAAGGTGCAGTTGTGAGTGGGTAGAGAGACATGGAGGGTTGATCTAGTGGGGAGTGAGTGGACCTTTCCCAAACCATGTGTTTACTTTGATCCTGATTAATTATGGTCCTGACATTGCTTTTACCAACCCATAAAACTTCACCAGTTTTAATGTGGTAAGTCCCAGTTTGTCCTCATGCGTTTCATAAAGTTCAGTTGGCGTCTCGCTTTGCAGGTAAGTTATAATGCTTCAGATCCTGCTCGCCTTGCCACCTTTGAGACTGAAGGAGGGTCTTCAAGGCGGGTCAGTGAAGCAGGCTGGCCACAGAGAGCCCTTGCCCATAGCCCAAGGAGCCATGTCGTGGTGATCCAGCCATCTCGTGTGGAAACCTTGCCAGAGCACCAGGATGAGGGAGGTCTGTGATCTGAATCTGTCTCGTGAGCCGTTCCTTGTCCTGAGAGAGGGTGAGTCTCTCCTCAGTTTGTGCTCTCGTAGGGAACAACCCAGGGATGGGGGCAGCAGGGAGGGCTCCTGCCTCCCCTTCTGTAGTTGTGGGTGAGTTTTTTGGTTTTTTTTTTTAATTCTTTGGTGGTTGCTGCTTCCTCTTGCCCAAGATTTCTTAGCCAGCACGCAGGGAGAACTTGTCTTAAACGGGAAGTGTAACCGAATCCATTGCAAATTAGCAGTTAAACTGACAGAAGGACGTTGGAGTTTTGAGTTGTTGCATTTTCAAGTTGGCCAAGTCATGCTGTGGATATAAAAGGATTGTTCTTCACACTCCGGCGTGCTGGGCGAGGAGGCTACTGCAGCATGTCCACACAACGTGGCTGAACGTGGCATAATCTGGTTTGAAATAAACTCGATGACTCTCCTCTCCTCCTCTGTCTGAATTAATACTGGGGGTTTATGAGAACAGAGTGCAAAATGCACCACGTTTTCATTTTGCCAACAGCTGGCACGTAGAGGTGCTGTTGTTTATGAGGCCACTCACCAATCCATCCCCAACCACATGGAAAGCGTTAGCGGTGCCGTATCTTGGATACAGTACCTCTGTTTTCCAAAGAGATGAACTCTGTTAAGTGTATCTTTCTGTAGGAGCTGAGCCTCCATTTATGATTCCGGGATTTTTTTTTTTTTTTTTTATCTGTTCTTTCCTGCTGGGTGCTGACTGAGGTATTTCTGGGGTGGGTGCCAGGGTTGTTCTCTCCCTAATGATTCATGTGCCCTTCACATGTTGCGCTGCAAAATGACATGTAACAGCGCGTACCCGGTATTTACGTTCCATCAGTCTGGCTCTCCAAACGCGTGCTCTTGCTTTCATCTCGGAAGTTGTACTACTCTGTAATAGATCTGTGGTGCTGCAGTTGGTAAAAGTTATTTGAAGATTAATTTCTGGAATGTCTGTGGCCACGAGCGAAGTGCCCGGTGCCCCGCTGCGTCATGGTTTCTCAAGGCAGCATGTGCTGCTGGGGGACCTGCAGAGCTTTGCAAAGGGAGCTTGGTGCGGGGTGGAGGGGATGCTCGGGCGCTTGGCGCAGCATGATGGGCACGGTGGTGTGGTTTAATCCCAGCTGGCAATCAAATCGCCCTTTGCAGCAACCTCTTGGGTATTCTCCCCTGTGAAAAAGGGACAATGAACCATCTCAACATGAGAACTGTAGGCATCAGACTCGCTGTAAGTGAAACCCCCCCTAAATACGGATAGTGCGAGGCGGCGAGGAGTGCGCTGATGAGCAGCCAGGAGGGTGAAGGCAGAGGAGGAGGAGGTACAGCCCCAGCTCCGAGCCGGCTCAGGTCTGTGCCGCAGGATCCCCCAGCCGTAGGTTGCCAATCTGTTCCTGCTGGAGCTGTGGCTTTTCCAGCGCGGATACGGCATATGAGGGGGACCGCTGATTGAATTCCTGTAGACCACTAGAGAGCTGTTAACCGGTAATGGCTTTCAAACTGTCCTGGGGTGGCAGCGGAGCGCGTGTCTCCTTCACCTTTGTGTGTAACGCTTTTGAGTTTATGACGTTTTTCTAAATGACTCAGTAGCGTGTGCTAGGCTTTGGGTGGCCCACTTGAAACGCTCTTAGAAGGGTTTGCTTTTCAGAAAGAGCTAAGTGTTATCCTTAGAAATTCATGCTCTTTTACAGGCTAGTAATGTATCTTCAGGCTGTATATTTAACATAAGACGTAGGCTGGGAGGTCCGTTGGCCCCTCTGTGGATTGCAATTCTGTATTGCTGCAGAGGCTTTGAAAATTGCAGAACTGTAAGTACAGGATAGATATAGTCTGTGCTGGGTCAGGACCTAAGGTGAGGGATAAATGGTGATTCTGGAAAGCACCATTCAACTTTTCTTTTTTTTTTTTCCTGTTTTTACATCCAGATCATTCAGTGATATGTAGTCCTTACAAGCTTTCGAAGTTCATATTGAGGAATTGATTTGAACGGTATAATCTAGGAAAAACAGACACTTTTTTTTTCCAACCTGTGATTTCTCTGGTACAAGTTTCTGTTCTAGAAAATGTCATTTCTCCTAAGAGGAAGAAAAGAAAATACTTTCTGAGCCACCCTTTGTCCACAGAATTTATGTCCTGACTGATCCAGACAGTAAAACTCCATGAAGATGTATATGTTGTTTAAGAAGTACTATTAAAAATTAATCCAATTTTCTTTTCTTCTGGTACAAATAAATGACCAAAAAAACCAGCTTGAAACCAAAATGGCCACTTTCTGAGTTTTATGCAGAATAAAAGGCTGTTTATCCTTTCTGCTTTATTTTAAGCTGTGGTTTTACTGTTCAAGAAACAAATTCTAATCAGCCACCGTATCAGACAAATGGGAGCTTTAGTGAGCTGCTCGCATGTTGGAAGGAAGCACTAAGATTCTCATTATAGTGCATGTCTGAATAATTAGTAGGAACACTCTGAACTTTTTTTTTTTTTTGGCAATAAGAAGAAACTTGCTTTTCAGTACAGCGACAGGCTGACAGGAGCATCTCGCGGTTTGGTCATTAGCGTGCGCCCGCCATCAATGTCACGTCACGGTGTCAAATTAGTTGGTGCCCCCTCCGGAGCCAAGCTGGACCTGCAAATTATCCTCCTCCATCCCAGGAAACCGTGTTTGCTAAACCTCAGATCAAATGGGAACAAATGATTAACATGGCTCATAAATTAACTAGTTTACAGGCTTATAACTTTTTACAAGTAGATAATAAAGACAGAAGTTTTAGGGCTGCATTGTGCTTACTTCAAAGCTGAGATGTTTTGGGTTTTGGTTTTTGTTTTTTTTCCTCTTTACTTAGTGGTTGTAGATAGGTTTGCTTTTCTCTTGGGAGGGGGGAAAAAATTGTATACAGGCGAGGAAATAATGTTTAGAAAATCTAGTGTCCTAAAGGAAGCAAATGTAAATCCACTGAAAACAATATAATTAAGTTTGTTATCTCATTGCCCGATAAGTCGCTGACAATAGTCTTTCTTCTTGTAGTGGCAGTTGTTCGTTAATGAGTTCACCAATTAAGTTTGAAAGATTACAGCCTTTGCCAAGAGGATTTATCTGTTAAAAGCATTATATTTTTTGTGATACATTCTTACCATATTGTAAGCCTCTTTGTTAAAGAGGTATAAGACTACCTCTTAAACACATTAAATCCTATTACAGGCCCAAAAATAATTTTACAATCTGTTTACACATTAGCATCTACAAAACTGTAACAAATCTGTCCAGAGATGTCTGTTTTGAGAATAGGATGCTAACAGATAGTGCACTCTCTTGAAGCTGCATTGCCCTTGTGAAATGAGTGCTTTTTTGCTGCAGAATAATTGTTTTATAATGATTTATGACTATGCAAATAATATTCTTTTTATATCTCCCCCTTTTTAAATCTCTCCTCAGCTGAGTTTTTCAACCAATGCAGAAATAGTTCAGAATTTTTAGTGCTCTTTTACAGCTTTTGAATCTAAAATAAAGTAAAACGACTTTCTGTGCTTTCTATATATTAAAGGCTCATTCAGCCCCGTGCAAGCTACTGCTACCTTTCTTTTGTACCTTCAAGGAGGTGAGTAAGCCTTGATATCAGAGATCAAATCAGCATTTTGGAAAGGGCCTAGCATGCAAAAACATGTGAAATAGATCTATTCATAAGAAAACGTCTGAAAATGCCAGAGGTTATGCTCAGTTTATCTGTCAGCAAATTTAACTTAAAGTAGGTGGTAGTCAATTTAGTAAATACTTTACTAATATTGTAACTATAAAGAATCATGAGTGCCGCCTCAGCATCCTGACCCGTGCACGTTTTAATGACTTTGCTAGGGAAACACAGGCTGTATTGCAGATTAGCAATAACGTTTAAAATGCAAGTAATTTCTGCAAGCCGGTTTGCTTGTACACAGTCATACTGAAAGGAGGAGAGAAAATTGCGCTCTTTAGTTAATCCTGGGAAAGAGAACTTTTCTTGTTGTTGACTATATATCCAGTGCGTTTGGGCAAATCCTGTTCTGAGTAACGCTCATGTAAATCTGCCAACTTTATCAGGGATAATACTGCGACATGAATTTTTCTGAAGTTTCAGTGCCTCTTTGCTGTCTCCTCCCTTCGCCATCCAGCGTGCTCATTACAGTCTTTTACATGCAACTGAAGAAAGGGGTAAGAGCGATTTCACACATCAGGGTTACCTTAAAGTTCGTTAACCCAAATTCCCTGTTGCCACACGCCTGCAGACCCACTCCCAGTGCGAAGCCCCCTCCCTCCAGCCTTGCCCATTCCCTATCAGATGCTCCAGCCTCCCGAAGCAGCAGCGGTGCCGCAGAACAGCGTGGACAGGGCTGCAGCACCTTGGATTTTTTTCAAGCCTGCTATTTCCCTGCCATTTTGCCTTTTTTTTTGTGAAGTCAGGGCCCAAGGCAATGCATTCCCCGTGGATGGTTTCCCAACCTCTCTTGGGAAACAGTGAGGCCGAGGCGAGGGTATTTGCTAATACGATGAACCAAACGCATTCTCTGCATCCCCATTTCAATCCTGCCTTAATGATTCTGAAATCTAGAGTGCCTGCCGTGAGCTGATGGCCCTGAGCTGAGCAGTTAATAAATGCGATCCATCTCCAGAGCATTGCACCAGGTGCCCAGCAGCTCTAAATCTGTAGGGTGAGGGGGCTCTGGTCTGCATCACCTTGGAAAACTTTTAAACCTCCAAAGTTCCCAAAGCAGAGTTAAAGCTGGGACTTGGTATTTAACCAGCCACCTTATTGTGGTTTAGATATTACGGCATTGGAAAGACGACCACCCACCGCCTCACACATGCTGTGTGTGCTGCTGCCCTGCACGTGGCATTTAGAGAAATAATGAAATTGTACCTGGGGGATAGTGCTACTCGGTGGCTGTTTAACAAGACAAAATTACACACCCAATCGTGAAAAGAAAAAAAAGAAGTGTGAATTGAATATACGATGAATTGCTTAATTGTTGAGAAAAACATAGGAGGTTTTGTCACAGATTTTGCCATTGTCGGAATCACGCTTCTGGTACTTCTCAAAAAATGTGGTGCTTTCTTTTCACCCTTCCCTTAGTGCAGTTGGTACCTGTGAGAAACATTGCTGGGTGTTTCTGTACGTTTTTGATAACTGGGGGTTGATCTGGAGCGCAGCGGGGTTTTGCCTGTCACATCGGTGGCCCAAGCTGCCCTCTCCAGTCAGCAGTTTCCAAGGATGCTGCTGGAGTCCCAAATCAGACTTTCCCTTCAGTTCCAAACCTCATAACTACTTCTGTCTTTGCTCTCTTCCTTACCTTCACCCAACCACATAATTGCTTTATATTACTTTAACACGCCAATCTGCGAAACTGCTCCATTTTCTCGGTTATTGGGCTATTTTCCTCCTTCTTTTGCGATAGAAATCCTTGGAGATTGTGCCTTTTGCGCAATAGTGGATTTATGTTTAAGGAGACTGGCAGTCCTTGGAGAATGGGAAGTCTCATGTCTTTATCCTCAGATGATGATACTGAAGAGAGGATTTCTAGTACCAGTAAGCTTGGGTGTAGGCATGTAAAACTGATGCCAAAAGCCTATTTGATCTAAATATATGTATTCACATGTGGAGGGGGAAAAAAAGTGCTGATTCTGATCCTGAGCACTGCAGTCTGCTTTGTGTTCTAACCTAAGTGTAACAAGCTGGCTTAAATCATCAAATATTTTTGAACCCTGCACGGAGGCGGATGTTGTCTTACAGAGCGGAGGGAAAGCTGACACGTACTGGCGTGCTCAGAGCAGACTTTGTAGCACTGAATAAGGATCACATCGTATTTAAATCACAACAGGACAAACCACCCAACCTTGCCTACCCTTGGGAGCGGGGAACACCCCTGGCACTTCCTTTTGGGGTGGGAAAGCTCCCTTCCAGATATGTCCCAGGTACTGATAAGGAACTTGGAAGCTTTCGTTAAACTGAGTTAATCAGGTTTGTTTTCATTTTCATGGTACGTGTTGATGTGTTTGCAGTGACACCCTCAACTATTTTTTTTCTTTCTCTGCTGTTTAAAAAGAAAAACCAAGAAAACAAAGTCCTGTTTACAGTGAACAGGAGCTTTAGGGTACAGCGTGGAAAATGAGTTAGAATTTCTGTCTTGAGAAAAAACACACATTTTGTGCTGTGATTTTTTTTGATACTGAATCATCAGGTTCTGTTTTTATTAAAGCAAAATACATATATTGTACAAGAATAAGTGGTGTATTTATAAACACTTCCCTGGCTCTGTGAGCTCTTGTTCACCTTACCAAAAAAAAAAAAAACCAAAACCTGTTCATGCTTCAATAAAAATACATACATTTAATTCTTAAGTGGCGAGTTCATGCATTTTACTCTTAATTCACAAGGAAAGTTTGGCTTAACAGAAACCTGCGGTTCCTTTCAAGGCAGCTGTATGACTTTACATAGAAGATACGAACTGGCACAAGGAATAAACTCCTTCAGGCTGGGAAGGGATCTGCTCAAGATCCCTGCACGGGGATACCTTGTTCAGAGATGTCACAGTGTGAGCACAGTGCTTGTTCCTGTGCTGTCCTTTTGGTTCTCTTGGACCAGTTTTAACTCTGCTTTTGGGAAGTTAAGGATGTGGCAAATGTGTTAGAAACTTCTTTGAGGGGAGTGATGCTTTTCTCCAGGTTTGAGACTGCAGCAGGCATGCCCGCTAGCTACGTAGCGGATAACTAATCCACTGGTTGAAAATAATATTCTAGGTGAACGTCCCCGGGAAGGGTTAAGGGAAATTCGGTGATGTTTCGGGTTTGATGGCTTCCATGCTGGTGTGGGATGGGGAGCCCTGTGCAGAAGGCTTGGTTTCTGCTGGTGTTGACACAGCTCGGGTAGGTCGGGATCGGGGCTGGCCAGGACCCAGCTGCTATTTCAAGGGTAGGATGAGGGAAGAGCTCATTCTGGGCTGGAGCCTCTTCCTCCCCATGCTGTCCAGCTGTGTTTGGACAGGGTGACAGCAAGGCTGCAGGTGGCCATGAAGGGGGTACTTTGTGCCACCGAGAAGTGGCGTGGTGTCCCCAGGCTGTGGGTGGGATCCGAGGTGGCCAAGCAGCCCCTGCCCAGCTCCCTGTGCTGATGGTGACGCATTTTCCAAAGAGCTGGTGGCAAACCTTCAGCTGCTGGCAAGCTTGTATGCTGCCTTCAGCACTAGCTTTGGTCTGACCACAGGCATGAAGAAAATGGAGGTCGGGGATGAGCCCAACGGCTGGAGAAACCTTGGGTAATCCTTCTGTAACCATGAGCAGGAGCGTGCTGCCCATGATTTGAGAATTCATCTGCTTTGAAAACATCCCGAGTGTGACTGTACCCACATTAACGCAGGGATGCGCTTCCCAAGCCAGGGAGTTAGCGTGACCTTTGGGCTCAACTGAATGAGTACAGAGATCATGAAGAAGCAAACCCTCTGCTAAATTGAATGTCTCTACTCTTCAGTGGGCACGCGGGACTTGGACAGCCAGCAGCAAGGGAGCCCATACCAAAAACTTCAGGCTAACTTACTTTTGGGTTAACTGGTATGACAAAATGATGAATGTTGAGGTTTTGCAATGCAGCAATTGCGCGAATGTTGAAATGTTAATTGTGTGGGCTCAGCTGCCTGGGGCTGGACGTGCTGTCCCTCGGACGCAGCTGCCGGCCACGGGACGGGAGCTTGGCAAAGGCAGCGTGGCTGCCAGGGAGAAGCTGGAGCGCGTTGCCCATTGGTAAAAATGGTTTCTAGCTTTCTTTTCTCTTCTCAGTCTGGACATACTCCGGGAGGATCTGTCATTGTCCTCCTCCTTGTCTTTTTGGGGGGCATGGCGTGCAACGTGAATGGGGAGAAGCAGGGTTGCGTAGTCCCCTGTGTTTTGATCCAAGTGCCTTGATTTTGCAGATGGGCATATGGGGCTGTGCAGCGGTGCTGGGGGCGAGAGCTGACCTTCCCCATCTCTGCAGCGGGAACAGCGTGAGTTTAGGGACCATCTCTGTAAGAGGCAAGTGCAGTTTAGTAAGTCACGGGATAGTGTTACATGCACTTTTCTGTAGGCTGCTGACTATTGCCACTTTTGAAAATCAAGTCCTGCATAATTTGCCCAAAGGGATGGAGGGGTGGGGGGTGGAAGCAGACCTCGGGCCTCCTGATTCTCTGTGTTTACTTCAACCACAAGATCATGTTTCCCACCAATTTCACACATACGAATGCATGGGTTTGAACATGCAAAATTGGGGACACAAATTTAGGTGCTGTCTAGAGGCACCTTTGGTCCTTTTTTCTGTTGTTTCCTACATTTGGGGCCTTAGGGGGAGGTATGATGAGATCTGATTAGCAGCGAGTCTGTTAATTATAACTCCTAAATTAGAGCATCAGCGCAGAAGCATCACTTTCTGATTTGGAGTAAAAAGCCCTTCATCTCAACAAAGCGCAGCCGGCGCGGATGATAGCAGAGTACACTGAAATACATCAGATCAAAGTGATGCACTTCATGTGTGATGCCACAATGGCTAACGAGTTACTTCAGCCTAAGATTTATTACCCGCTACTTAGGCTCTTGCAACTTACTACACAAAGCTATGAACTTCTGTGTAAACTCACCTGCTGTTTTATCTTTCTGTTCCACCAAGAGCTTCCTGTATGAGGTATCTTAACCTTAAATTTAGTCCTGCCTGGTGTGGTTCTTCCTTAAATTCTGAACTTGGTAGAAGTTCATTCTTGGAGGTGGAACAGAACTTGGGGGCTTCGATCCAGAGAGCTCACAGTTCCCTGGCTGTGTCCAGTGCCGCCATCCCCAGGTGCATTTGCAGAGGAGGATAAAAGATGATGTCTCGCACTCAGCTCTCTCCTCTTCTTCCCCCTGCTCTGTCCTCCTTCAGCCGCTCTCCCTCTCAGCTCCATGTGCCAAGGACTTCTCCCAAAATACCTCTGGTTCATTTTTGCTCGTTGTAAGGTCTCAGTGTGTCCCTACAGTAATGGGGAAGGCTCTGAGGAGCACTGCGCACAGCTCGCTGCACAGCTCCTGACTCTCTCTCTGCTTTTGACAAGAGGTTTTGGGGGGCTGCAGGCCCGCGATACGCACTGAGCTGTGGATAGGGTGGGGTTTTGCTGCTTTCGTTGCTCCTGTGCCAAGGTTATATTGCGCACGAACAAATCCAGGCTTCTGGAAAATGTTGAGGCTGTAGATTTAAAGGCAGGAGATGTTGAGAAGAATCCACCTAGTTTGTCATGGAGCCATGAAAAACAAAAGAGCCGTATGAGAACTGAGTTATTGGGACCCTCTTGTGTCCAGATTTCTTTATGCTAGGGGTCTCTGGCCAGACTTCCATGGTTGTCTTCAGTGGCAAATTATCTAAAAATGGGGTAAGAAAAAGCACCGGCGTCTACTGGGATGGAAGTCAGACACAAGTAGGTGAAATGGCCTAGCTGTACACAAAGAAACAGGAACGACTATTTCTGCCTTCAGGACTTGTTGGGCAGAAAATAACTCGGTCCTACCAAAGCTAGGACATCTGGTGCATAAAAGTGTGTAGTGTTTTGTAATGAATTGGAAATGGCATTACTGCAATGTAGATAATAACATAGTGCAGTATGGTGTGAGGAACTTGGGTAGCATATATAAAATGTCATGGTTTTCACATACATTGTGGGAAAGAGAAAATAACTTCAAGTGTAAAGGATATGGAAATTCAGTGCATAAACATCAGTGCATTCAAGGATTTTTCATGCAACAAGCTAGATTTATCTTTCACAGAAAAAAAAAAAATCTATAAACATCAATGCAGTTACATGAGGAAGTCTGGGTGTCCAAGTAAACCTACTTTTCAACAGATCTCCATTTCCTTAAATTTAAGCAGTCGAACATTAGAAGATGTAAGATCTGATTCATTTCTCATCTGTATCAGTTTCATCCAGGACACCTCCTGAGGTTTGAAAAAAGCTGTGCTGTTTAACACCTGAGTAAGCGAAAACCAGGTTTGTGGTCCTGTTTGAGATCAACAACGTTTCAACAGCCTGTTTCTTAAAAGGCAAAATGAGCTAGAACTATCAACCCTCAGTTCGCTTTGGGCAGTAATTCGCCAAGGCTGTGCAACTTGTACACGTGTGGAGAAATTGCCCTTCCAGATCTCACTGGGAGTGGGTTGGAAGTACAAAGGAAATCCACCATTTCTTGAAAAGCTGGGATTTTTCTTTCTTTTCAAGCAAAAAGCTCTCATGAAGATGCAGGTGCAGCTCTAACTTACATCTAGGAAATAAATGACTCAACGGAGAACGTGATCTCCTAGTTCAGAAGCGCTCGTGATGCTCTTGCTTATCCCGTTGCATGGGAGAAGACATGGAAACCTGGAAATGCCAGACCACCTTCGTGGACTATCCCATATTCCAGTGTTTTTGTTAGCGCATGTGTTCACAAACCATGCCCACATGGCGTAACACCCCAGAGACACATAGCATAACATGATGCAGTTTACTTCTAAGTCGGGCCTCTGTTGTATGGCCTAAAAGCTTTGTAAGAATTTAGCAGCAATATCAAGAAAAACCAATATAAGTGGTCCATTAATGAATAGGTCCTTGAGTGTCAGGAAGCAGACGTTGTTGGAAACTTGGGTAATATTACTGTTGGGTTTTATTAATTAAATATAGCTATTAATATGACCTTGGATTTAAACACAATGACCTCTTTTGTGAGTATGATTAGCAGATGTTTACCATAATTCTTCACTCTGTGAAAAATGCTTGTTGCACCCAATAAAAACAACCATATTTACTTTGCTAAATCAAATATTTGGAACTTGGGTCTTACTTTATATATCATGGCTCCAGTGTCTCAGGCTTTCCAAGTTTAAGGTTGAGAGCCCTTGGAGTAACATATGTGGTAGATCTGGGAGTACAATGACCTATTGTATTAGCGAGCGCTTTTTTCCCTCCTCTTTGGCATCGTATCTTCTACAGTGAAACCGGTGTGCTCTACCAGCCGCTGGATTTTATTTTTACAGAAGTGTGGGGAGAGTATTTCTGAATCCACAAGGTTTTCTATATTTTATCCGTTACTCACGGGCAACTTCCTTTCCAGAAGAACTGCAGCAATGGAAGCAGGAAACGCCATTCCAGTTCTTAAAATAAAGCTGGAAGTTATTTTCCTTTTCAATAGCATTTTGCCTAATTTTAGACTTTAAAAAAATCTGTGTCCCAATAATTTTCCTTTTCTCCTACCAAACCCAGATTTCAGAAGCGGTAAGTCCCGTTAACAATCCAGATCATCCCCCCCAAATTGCCACCTGCTGCCCTCAAACTGCCGCAGGTATTTTCTGTATCCGCCAGCGTTGTTTCCTAGCTCCTGGGGTCACTTTTAGTAGCGGCTCTGCTGCCTGCAGCGCCGAAAGGAAATAGCAAGGGAACAAAACTATGCTTTTCTTGGGAAACCACTCCCTTTGGAATGGAGAGATATGGCTTGCCACTTTTATTTTGTTTCCCCCTCCAAAGTAAGCAACAACATTACAAGGATCAGGGCCAGCGAGAAAAGAATATTATTTAAAAGGCGTCATCTATCTAGCCGGCGTGTTTCAGGAAAAGGAGTCTCCTGCTTCATATTTTAAGGAGCGTAATAAAAATAGCAATCGGTTCAAGAAAGGGGCTGACGGACCGGAGAAAGTGACAGCGGCAGCACAGGGAAATAGTGCTCTATTTATCTGAGCAAGCTAGCACATTGATAACGCTCTTCTCCGCAGTAGGTGCTATCAAATCAGAGACAATTTGTATCCCCGGGGTGGCAGGTTGCTTACACGGGAACAAGTCTCCCCGACGTTCTTGCAGATCATCATTAACTAGCTACTGCTGTTTGTTTGCCGTTACCTGCTAGACGATGCTCGGGAGTCGTGTCGGATCATTTATATAACTCGCCCAGTTTAGGGACCTGCTGCTTCTGCAAAGGCACGCAGCCTGGGATCTCTTCCCTTGCTTCGTCTTATGTGGGGGAAAAAAGTATGGAAAAAAAAAAATACTGGTCACAGTTTCCTTCTTGGTTTAATGTAAGCAAAATGAAGGTTGTGTAGCATACATTTAACAGGCTGTGACAAGTAGGAGCAGTGGGCAGACAGAAAAGAGAAGGACAGAAGTAATAAGAAGGGTGGGCTGCTCTGCTCGATCCCGGGATCTGGTGTCGGCAGGGGTGTGGGTGTGTAAGGATCCAGATAAGGATTAACGACTTTAGGTGGGATATCCTGCTCTCTGAAGATCTTTAATCAGTTGGACTTGCATCCTATAAGCACATTTCTTGATTATCTTTCTCAACGTGTTTTGGTTTCCTTTTCCTTTGTTCAGTAATATTTGTAATTAGTGTCTGTTTATTAAAATGTGAGATCCTTTTCAGCCCGCAACCTGAAAGCTCTTTATTTTTGCCAGTTTTTAAACTTCTATTCAGTGGTTTTTCTAGCCTTTTTTTTTTTTTTTTTTTTTTTTTATTCAGTAACATATTTCTTCACTTAAAATATGGGGCCAGAGGGTCACTTTACACGTCTTTGGAAGCCAATTGCAAAATCTCCATTGAAGCCAGCGCATCTCTTGATTTGTGGTTGACAGTGTGCCCCGTTATCTCTCTCCTAAATAGTTGCAGGTTAGGTCACTCAGGAAGGAAGGCAGGCTATAATTTTATATGAAAGCACGATTTGGTGAAACTATGATATCAGCAGAACTATTATAAAACACGAAGTGCTTTGTCTTTTCCCGTATAAAATGTGTAATTTCTACCCATTAGCAGTATTATTACAAGAGTCCTTGCAGTCAACTTGTCTTTTGATAGGCAGAAGCTTGTCTTCGCTAGGAGCGAATACAGCAAAGTGTAACTTTGCCTTTAAAGCAGAATAAATAACCCAGGTGAAGTTTACTAGAACACAATAAAGCCGTTTCCAGGAAAGCTGCTGCAGAGGCAGGTAGGGCATGCTGAAGATTTACACTTGGGGTGAACGCGTGCGAGCGCCATAATGATGCTGTAGAGAACACTGGAGTGAAATATTTGATCAACAGATGTGTCTGAAGAAGATACGTGGTTTAGTTTCCTTACCAGCTTACAGTAAGACAGTTAAATGAAGGTTCCTTTAAACCTGTGCATGAATAAAAACATCATTGTGGCTGGGAGGAGGTCAGATCAAGCATGATTACCTCTTCCCTAGACAGAGCCAATTTGGACTGCCCACCAGTCCGCTGGATTTCTTCGGTTTGTGGATTCAGGGATGAGCACCGGAAAAAGGGAGAAGCTGAGAAATAAAAGGTCGGTCTCAGGAACATCATACAACTCACTGTGCAGCTGCTGCCACAAGAAGAGTTTTAAAACCAAAGCATGGCTTATTCTTGCTAGGTGTGGAATTGTTTTGAAGTAATTAAATCAGAATTCAGGAGATTATAGTGAAATCAAAAAAAAAAAAGAGGGAAAAGATCAATAAAAAGGATGGAGTAGCTGCTGTGATCAAGAAAAATGATTACTGTTGATTTATTGATTCAGTCTTCAGTTTGCCATCTCAATCAAGGTGGGGATTTTTTTTTGTTAATATTATTAATATTTATACTTTAGTACCATGTGCCAGTTAGAGTAGATTGTAATTAAGTCTCCAGGCCTGAAATTATTAGGCCCCACGTAGCGCAAAGCCTTCACATCGCACGTTACGGGAAAGAGAAACTTAAGTCTGAAAATCTGGTGCAGAGCACAGAAAAAGGCTTGTTCTCTTCTCAGTGCAAGAAGCAGCTTTTGTGGTTGCCCTTCCTGGGGACTCGGAGAAGGATGGCTGTAGAAGCCTGTACCTAAGCTTTTGACTTTTGAGGGAAGTCAGCTTGGCCAAGCTGGTGGTCTTCTACATCTAGTGAGAAATGTTCCTGAAGCTCACCTCGAATCTCTCCTTTTCCCTGCAGAGAACTCAGTTTTGGGACACTTTTGGCTTCAGGCAGTGTTTTGGAGTGCTGGTGTCTGCTGGGTCTGGGACTCCTCCAGGTTGGCATGACACCTTGGTGTAGGGTCATACTCTGCAACAAGCAGCATGAATTCTAGGAGCTCTCGAGGTCTTCTCTTTGGTTTGAGCTGAGAACGGGATAGCTGAAGACTGACTTTTTTTCTGTGTAGAGGGAAACATGAGAACTCATTGTTGTGAAGCGGCAGAACTGAGTCACCGAGGGTTTAGTCAAAGAAGAAACACATCTCATCAGTGCAAACCAGAATAAAAAACGTGCTTTCTTCATTACTCATTATACCACAACGAGAATCAAAATCACTCAAAAATTGTTGTAACAGCTATATGTTGCTTAGATAAAATAGTCTGGAAAGGATAGATTTTGTGGGAATCACTTATGATTTATGCAATGCAATATGCGAAGCCAACTTGCTGTGATTTTTTTTTTCCAGTTATGTGCAATTATGTTAGATTTAATCAAAGAACTTTGAAGTACTTGCACCATTCCATTGCGCTTGCGTGGTACCTCTGGGTGTCACTGGACAAGCTGTGGCCATTTCAGTCTGCTGCTCTTGTAAACAACACAGTAGGAAAATTAATTTTAAAATTCCTTGTATATCTGAATGTTTAATATTTAGAGCTACAAAGATGATCAGAGGGCTGGAGCACCTCTCCTACGAGGACAGGTTGAGAGAGCTGGGGCTGTTCAGCCTGGAGAAGAGGAGGCTCCAGGGAGACCTTAGAGTGGCCTTCCAGTGCCTAAAGGGGGGGCTGCAGGAAAGACGGGGAGAAACTCTTCAGTAGGGCCTGCTGTGACAAGACAAGGGGTAATGATTTTAAAATGGATGGAGGTAGATTCAGACTGGATATAATGAAGAAATTTTTTACACTGAGGGTGGTGGAACGCTGGCCCAGGTTGCCCAGAGAGGTGGTGGATGCCCCATCCCTGGAAACATTCAAGGCCAGGTTGGACGGGGCTCTGAGCAACCTGATCTGGCTGGAGATGTCCCTGCTCCTTGCAGGGGGGTTGGACTTGGATGGGCTTTAACGGTCCCTTCCAACCCAAACCATCCTGTGATTCTGTTTTGCTGTATTTTAAGCATAAATTCCATTTTTTAAGACAAATGGTAAGCAATTCTATTTTGCTTTTACAGTATAAAAAGATGGGCTCTATAGTTAGCTGTCAGCTCTTGACAGCAGATGAAGCTTTGAGGCCAGGTATGAGCACACGTGAATAGTTGGGTAACATCTTTGTGAACCCTCCTCGCCGGCCTCGGCAATGGGCTTTTTTGTCTCTGGAGCTGCAGCAAATGTGTTTTCTCTGTTCAGTCACTCACAAGCTGCACTTCAGTATTATTAGAGGGAGGGATTTATTAGTTTCTCCTGTTTAAGAAGGTTTAATTATTTCCTGTAATATTTCACACTTTAAGTATAGGAAAAGCACAAAATGACTCTTGAGGAAAACAGAGCCAGCTCGAAGGGAGATGCCTTTCTCTGTACCGTGAGAAGCCTTTTAAAAAGAAAAAAAAAGAGGATGGAAAAGTCTTGTCAGTTCTCAGTGCCTACCTGAACTTTTAATTTTAATTTTCATATCATGACTACCTCGCAGTAGTTGGAGTTGCGTATGAATTTTCTTGGGGTGAACCCATGGGTAGGGCAACAAATACAACATGAAAAGCTCTTGGCCAGTTCTTTCTGCGTATCGTAGCTTAGCCAAGACAGTAATTGATATTTAACCGTACAAAATAAATAGCTATATAAAAATGAGCTTCCCCCCCCCCAGGAAAAGCAATAGAACCTATAAAATTTATTATTATTGTTAATCTTTGCCTGCTCTCTTGCAGCTGCTGGAAAAGTGGCTTTGCATTCGCAGAGCTGGGTGCACAAATAAAGGAGTAAATAAAAGGGTTCGCTGACGCAAACGTCGCGAGGCACGCACGACACGTGAGCGGGAAACCGGGCAAACAAAGCGATGCACCTCCTTGGGCGTCGCGGGCAAACCTAGGAGGAATGGGAAGCAGTAGTGATTTTATTTCTTTTCTTTTTTAGCATGAATGTTTTTAAAACATTACTGACTGTTAGTGTCAACAAAGAAGTACAAAGGGAGAAAAGCAGAAATAAATGTGTGACTGGAAAGGTGCATCAGAATACAGTAATTATGTAAGCTTTATTTTTTTTTGCCTTTGATGCCAGTGTAAGTACGTGAAAACTAATGTACTGCAGAGGACAGGTTTGTGGTTGAAATACACTTGATAGATTTTGACAAATTAAACAGTTGTAAAGATGTTTGGAAGTTTTCCAGATCTTTACTGTTATTTATGTCACTGAACTAAAAAATCAGTGGTTAATTTGCAGTTCTTATAATTTTTATGATACTTATGTTGTTGTAAATTTAGCAGCGTGCGGCATCAACTCAGCGGGATGCATTTTATGTTGTCAGCTACCTTTTGACATCATAATAGATTTCAGTTGCCAAAGCTTCGGGGGGAGAGAGAGAATAAAATGTAAGAGCACGCTGCGTGAGCACTTGGATCAAACCCAGGTAGGAGAGCAGCCGGTCTGCAATGTGGCCGCTAAAGCCACGCTTGGTCCTTGGGGATGGTGGGGATACTCTGGAGTCCTTGTGGACGTGACAATAAATGTGTTTTAAGTGGTAAGGATGGATAAGATGCTGATAGGATTGGGCCCTGTGGTATCGTTGATGAGCCTTTGAAGTCAGAGTGGCTGCCTGTGGCTGATAACGGCAGCAGCGCTGAGCTCCTCGGGTCTCATCCCACCACATGGACCTTCTCCTGACCCTGCAACCCAACAGCACCCAGCATGGGCTGTGGCTTAAGGGCGGCAGGTTGAGATCTCATCTTCCAGCAGTGGTCAAGTTTGTGTCTGTCTTGGTGTGTAACCTGGTTTTGGGGGTCTATCTACCCCCAAATTATTTCTGCTGGCAACTTTCTCCATACGTGGTGGTCCATGGTACATTTCCTGGGTAAATATAAGATTGAGAGAGGCCAAGTACCTCCTCTCCAGTGTGCCACGGTCCTACGTGGCAGCAGGTTTTATCCTGCAGGACGATGTTGATCAAAAGAGAAAGCCAAAACAGGTGTTTTACAGAGTGCCTCTGATACCTGAATTCATATTTTTTTTTAATAGAGACTTTTTGCAATATTTTTGTTTTTATAGAGACTCTCTATAAATAGACACTTTTCTTCTATTGTCTCCTGTCCTGGAAGAGGGAGAGACATCTTAGGTTTACGTGGCTTAAAAGAGCTGTAGTCGTTTCTCTTTTGGGAGACTTATGGTAGTGCGTTAAAAATGATGTTTGTAATCTGAGGACTGAGACCATTCTCAGTAACGTGGACTTTTCATAAAGTGTAGCCATGCCCTTCCCATCTTCTGCTTCTTTCAACATTTGCCCTTTGCCTCCTAAGCCTGAAAATGGAAGAATTTATTCACGGTTGTTTCCTCGGTGTTTGTGGCATTAGCCACGTTTCTCAAGGGCGTTTCACGTGCTCTTTCCACTGTAATGGGATTGTCCATTGAGTGCAGCTCTGGCACATTGGGGATCCATTTGCACAGATAGCTGATTAAGCTGAACCTTCCTCATCCGTAGGTAATCCCAAAATACGCAAATTGTTAGCGTGAGATTGGTTTTCTAACATTTTTGGGTTTATAATTAAGTGCTTTGTAGTTGTCCTCCCCCTCTACCTCCCTCCTCATCAGAGTCTTTAGCCGTGCTGACTCCAGCTCTCCATTCCCCTTTTTCCCAAAAGTAAGATTACTTTTGTTGGTGGGTGGTTTTTTTTTTTTTTTTTTTTTTTTTTTTTTTCCCTGGGGGGTG